>JABUQX010079253.1:0-25304 GCA_015478945.1 Trachelipus rathkii | reverse complement strand
AGATTTCACAAATAATGAAATATTTGGTATATAAAACAAATATGAATTTCATTAAAAAACGTCAATTTTAAGACAACCCTAAAAAACTATTAATAAACTTTCCAACTTTCTTCTTTTTGAAAATTTCCATGTCAATGAAACACATTATTTTTTCAAATGCTGAAAATACCGTTAAAAACTCAATTTTTAGATTTAACAAATAATTTCAAATGTTGAAATTTAGGAAAAATCGTACTTTTAAGAGTTCTAAATTTGTAATGTTAAAAATTAAGAAAAAGCGTAATTTTAGAAGTTAAAATTTTTTATTAAAACAGGTTTTCACAACTAATGAAATATTTGGTATATAAAAACAAATATTGAAATTTCATTAAAAAACGTCAATTTAAGACACCTAAAACTATTAATAAATTCACTTTTCTGCTTTTTGAAATTGCATTTCAATGAAACACATTATTTTTTCAAATGCTGAAAATACCGTTAAAAACTCAATTTTAAGATTTACCAAATAATTTCAAATGTTGAAATTCAGGAAAAATCGTACTTTTAAGAGTTCTAAATTTGTAATGTGAAAATTTAAGAAAAAGCGTAATTTTAGAAGTTAAAATTTTTTATTAAAACAGGTTTTCACAACTAATGAAATATTTGGTATATAAAAACAAATATTGAAATTTCATTAAAAAAACGTCAATTTAAGACACCTAAAACTATTAATAAATTCATTTTTCTGCTTTTTGAAATTGCATTTCAATGAAATACATTATTTTTTCAAATGCTGAAAATACCGTTAAAATTAAATTTTAAGAATTATCAAATTCAAATATTGAAATTTAGGAAAAATCGTACTTTTAAGAGTTCTAAATTTGTAATGTGAAAATTTAGAAAGAGCGTAATTTTAAAAGTTAAATTTTTTTTATTAAAACAGGTTTTCACAACTAATGAAATATTTGGTATATAAAAACAAATATTGAAATTTCATTAAAAAACGTCAATTTAAGACACCTAAAACTATTAATAAATTCACTTTTCTGCTTTTTGAAATTGCATTTCAATGAAACACATTATTTTTTCAAATGCTGAAAATACCGTTAAAAAACTCAATTTTAAGATTTACCAAATAATTTCAAATGTTGAAATTTAGGAAAAATCGTACTTTTAAGAGTTCTAAATTTGTAATGTGAAAATTTAAGAAAAAGCGTAATTTTAGAAGTTAAATTTTTTTATTAAAACAGGTTTTCACAACTAATGAAATGTTTGGTATATAAAAACAAATATTGAAATTTCATTAAAAAACGTCAATTTAAGACACCTAAAACTATTAATAAATTCAGTTTTCTGCTTTTAATTGCATTTCAATGACACCAACATTATTTTTTCAAATGCTGAAAATACCGTTAAAAACTCAATTTTAAGATTTACCAAATAATTTCAAATGTTGAAATTTAGGAAAAATCGTACTTTTAAGAGTTCTAAATTTGTAATGTAAAAATTTAAGAAAAAACGTAATTTTAGAAGTTAAAATTTTTTATTAAAACAGGTTTTCACAACTAATGAAATATTTGGTATATAAAAACAAATATTGAAATTTCATTAAAAAACGTCAATTTAAGGGGAGACTTCATAACTAGCGAATACACCCCCTTTCGGCTTTTTGAAAATTGCATTCAATGGCAAACACAATTATTTTTTCAAATTGCTGAAAATTACAAAAAATCAATTTTAAGATTACCAAATAATTTCAAAGGTTGAAATTTAGGAAAAATCGTTACTTTTAAGAGGTCTAAAATTTGTAATGTTGAAAATTTAAGAAAAAGCGTAATTTTAGAAGTTAAAATTTTTTATTAAAACAGGTTTTCACAACTAATGAAATATTTGGTATATAAAAACAAATATTGAAATTTCATTAAAAAACGTCAATTTAAGACACCTAAAACTATTAATAAATTCAGTTTTCTGCTTTTTGAAATTGCATTTCAATGAAACACATTATTTTTTCAAATGCTGAAAATACCGTTAAAAACTCAATTTTAAGATTTACCAAATAATTTCAAATGTTGAAATTTAGGAAAAATCGTACTTTTAAGAGTTCTAAATTTGTAATGTGAAAATTTAAGAAAAAGCGTAATTTTAGAAGCTAAATTTTTTTTATTAAAACAGGTTTTCACAACTAATGAAATATTTGGTATATAAAAACAAATATTGAAATTTCATTAAAAAACGTCAATTATACACCTAAAATTTTAAAATGCTGAAAATATCTTTAAAATTGTTATTTCAATGAAACACATTATATTTCAAATGCTGGACAAATACCGTTAAAAACTCAATTTTAAAAATTACCAAATAATTTCAAATGTTGAAATTTAGGAAAAATCGTACTTTTAAGAGTTCTAAATTTGTAATGTAAAAATTTAAGAAAAAATGTAATTTTAGAAGTTAAAATTTTTTATTAAAACAGGTTTTCACAACTAATGAAAAATTTGGTATATAAAAACAAATATTGAAATTTCATTAAAAAACGTCAATTTAAGACACCTTAAAACTATTAATAAATTCACTTTTCTTGCTTTTTGAAATTGCATTTCAATGAAACACATTATTTTTTCAAATGCTGAAAATACCGTAAAAAACTCAATTTTAAGATTTACCAAATAATTTCAAATGTTGAAATTTAGGAAAAATCGTACTTTTAAGAGTTCTAAATTTGTAATGTGAAAATTTAAGAAAAAGCGTAATTTTAGATGTTAAAATTTTTTATTAAAACAGGTTTTCACAACTAATGAAATGTTTGGTATATAAAAACAAATATTGAAATTTCATTAAAAAACGTCAATTTAAGACACCTAAAACTATTAATAAATTCAGTTTTCTGCTTTTTGAAATTGCATTTCAATGAAACACATTATTTTTTCAAATGCTGAAAATACCGTTAAAAACTCAATTTTAAGATTTACCAAATAATTTCAAATATTGAAATTTAGGAAAAATCGTACTTTTAAGAGTTCTAAATTTGTAATGTGAAAATTTAAGAAAAAGCGTAATTTTAGAAGTTAAATTTTTTATTAAAACAGGTTTTCACAACTAATGAAATATTTGGTATATAAAAACAAATATTGAAATTTCATTAAAAAACGTCAATTTAAGACACCTAAAACTATTAATAAATTAACTTTTCTGCTTTTTGAAATTGCCTTTCAATGAAACACATTATTTTTTCAAATGCTGAAAATACCGTTAAAAACTCAATTTTAAGATTTACCAAATAATTTCAAATGTTGAAATTTAGGAAAAATCGTACTTTTAAGAGTTCTAAATTTGTAATGTGAAAATTTAAGAAAAAGCGTAATTTTAGAAGTTAAATTTTTTATTAAAAGGTTTTCACAACTAATGAAATATTTGGTATATAAAAACAAATATTGAAATTTCATTAAAAAACGTCAATTTAAGACACCTAAAACTATTAATAAATTCACTTTTCTGCTTTTTGAAATTGCATTTCAATGAAACACATTATTTTTTCAAATGCTGAAAATACCGTTAAAAACTCAATTTTAAGATTTACCAAATAATTTCAAATGTTGAAATTTAGGAAAAATCGTACTTTTAAGAGTTCTAAATTTGTAATGTGAAAATTTAAGAAAAAGCGTAATTTTAGAAGTTAAAATTTTTTATTAAAACAGGTTTTCACAACTAATGAAATATTTGTTATATAAAAACAAATATTGAAATTTCATTAAAAAACGTCAATTTAAGACACCTAAAACTATTAATAAATTCACTTTTCTGCTTTTTGAAATTGCATTTCAATGAAACACATTATTTTTTCAATGCTGAAAATACTGTTAAAAACTCAATTTTAAGATTTACCAAATAATTTCAAATGTGACGTTTTGAAATCGTACTTTTAAGAGTTCTAAATTTGTAATGTGAAAATTTAAGAAAAAACGTAATTTTAGAAGTTAAAATTTTTTATTAAAACAGGTTTTCACAACTAATGAAATATTTGGTATATAAAAACAAATATTGAAATTTCATTAGAAAACGTCAATTTAAGACACCTAAAACTATTAATAAATTCACTTTTCTGCTTTTTGAAATTGCATTTCAATGAAACACATTATTTTTTCAAATGCTGAAAATACCGTTAAAAACTCAATTTTAAGATTTACCAAATAATTTCAAATGTTGAAATTTAGGAAAAATCGTACTTTTAAGAGTTCTAAATTTGTAATGTGAAAATTTAAGGAAGAGCGTAATTTTAGAAGTTAAATTTTTTTTATTAAAACAGGTTTTCACAACTAATGAAATATTTGGTATATAAAAACAAATATTGAAATTTCATTAAAAAACGTCAATTTAAGACACCTAAAACTATTAATAAATTCACTTTTCTGCTTTTTGAAATTGCATTTCAATGAAACACATTATTTTTTCAAATGCTGAAAATACCGTTAAAAACTCAATTTTAAGATTTACCAAATAATTTCAAATGTTGAAATTTAGGAAAAATCGTACTTTTAAGAGTTCTAAATTTGTAATGTGAAAATTTAAGAAAGCGTAATTTTAGAAGTTAAAATTTTTTTATTAAAACACGTGGTTTCACAACTAATGAAATATTTGGTATATAAAAACAAATATTGAAATTTCATTAAAAAACGTCAATTTAAGACACCTAAAACTATTAATAAATTCGTTTTTCTGCTTTTTGAAATTGCATTTCAATGAAACACATTATTTTTTCAAATGCTGAAAATACCGTTAAAAACTCAATTTTAAGATTTACCAAATAATTTCAAATGTTGAAATTTAGGAAAAATCGTACTTTTAAGAGTTCTAAATTTGTAATGTGAAAATTTAAGAAAAAGCGTAATTTTGGAAGTTAAAATTTTTTATTAAAACAGGTTTTCACAACTAATGAAATATTTGGTATATAAAAACAAATATTGAAATTTCATTAAAAAACGTCAATTTAAGACACCTAAAACTATTAATAAATTCACATTTCTGCTTTTTGAAATTGCATTTCAATGAAACACATTATTTTTTCAAATGCTGAAAATACCGTAAAAAATCAATTTTAAGATTTACCAAATAATTTCAAATGTTGAAATTTAGGAAAAATTTCGTACTTTTAAGAGTTCTAAATTTGTAATGTGAAAATTTAAGAAAAAGCGTAATTTTAGAAGTTAAAATTTTTTATTAAAACAGGTTTTCACAACTAATGAAATATTTGGTATATAAAAACAAATATTGAAATTTCATTAAAAAACGTCAATTTAAGACACCTAAAACTATTAATAAATTCAGTTTTCTGCTTTTTGAAATTGCATTTCAATGAAACACATTATTTTTCAAATGCTGAAAATACCGTTAAAAACTCAATTTTAAGATTTACCAAATAATTTCAAATGTTGAAATTTAGGAAAAATCGTACTTTTAAGAGTTCTAAATTTGTAATGTGAAAATTTAAGAAAAAGCGTAATTTTAGAAGTTAAAATTTTTTATTAAAACAGGTTTTTCACAACTAATGAAATATTTGTATAAAACAAACAAATATTGAAATTTCATTAAAAAAACGTCAATTTAAGACAACTAAAACTATTAATAAATTCGCTTTTCTGCTTTTTGAAATTGCATTTCAATGAAACACATTATTTTTTCAAATGCTGAAAATACCGTTAAAAACTCAATTTTAAGATTTACCAAATAATTTCAAATGTTGAAATTTAGGAAAAAATCGTACTTGTAAGGAGCTTCTAAATTGCGTAATGTAAAAATTTAAGAAAAAATGTAATTTTAGAAGTTAAATTTTTTATTAAAACAGGTTTTCACAACTAATGAAATATTTGGTATATGAAAACAAATATTGAAATTTCATTAAAAAAACGTCAATTTAAGACACCTAAAACTATTAATAAATTCACTTTTCTGCTTTTTGAAATTGCATTTCAATGAAACACATTATTTTTTCAAATGCTGAAAATACCGTTAAAAACTCAATTTTAAGATTTACCAAATAATTTCAAATGTTGAAATTTAGGAAAAATCGTACTTTTAAGAGTTCTAAATTTGTAATGTGAAAATTTAAGAAAAAGCGTAATTTTAGAAGTTAAATTTTTTTATTAAAACAGGTTTTCACAACTAATGAAATATTTGGTATATAAAAACAAATATTGAAATTTCATTAAAAAACGTCAATTTAAGACACCTAAAACTATTAATAAATTCACTTTTCTGCTTTTGAAATTGCATTTCAATGAAACACATTATTTTTTCAAATGCTGAAAATACCGTTAAAACTCAATTTTAAGATTTACCAAATAATTTCAAATGTTGAAATTTAGGAAAAATCGTACTTTTAAGAGTTCTAAATTTGTAATGTGAAAATTTAAGAAAAAGCGTAATTTTAGAAGTTATAATTTTTTATTAAAAGGTTTTCACAACTAATGAAATATTTGGTATATAAAAACAAATATTGAAATTTCATTAAAAAACGTCAATTTAAGACACCTATAACTATTAATAAATTTACTTTTCTGCTTTTTGAAATTGCATTTCAATGAAACACATTATTTTTTCAAATGCTGAAAATACCGTTAAAAACTCAATTTTAAGATTTACCAAATAATTTCAAATGTTGAAATTTAGGAAAAATCGTACTTTTAAGAGTTCTAAATTTGTAATGTGAAAATTTAAGAAAAAGCGTAATTTTAGAAGTTAAAATTTTTTATTAAAACAGTTTCTTAACTAATGAAATATTTGGTATATAAAAACAAATATTGAAATTTCATTAAAAAACGTCAATTTAAGACACCTAAAACTATTAATAAATACACTTTTCTGCTTTTTGAAATTGCATTTCAATGAAACACATTATTTTTTCAAATGCTGAAAATACCGTTAAAAACTCAATTTTAAGATTTACCAAATAATTTCAAATGTTGAAATTTAGGAAAAATCGTACTTTTAAGAGTTCTAAATTTGTAATGTGAAAATTTAAGAAAAAGCGTAATTTTAGGAGTTAAAATTTTTTATTAAAACAGGTTTTCACAACTAATGAAATATTTGGTATATAAAAACAAATTGAAATTTTATTAAAAAAAGTCAATTTAAGACACTAAAACTATTAATAAATTTACTTTTCTGCTTTTTGAAATTGCATTTCAATGAAACACTATTTTTTCAAATGCTGAAAATACCGTTAAAAACTCAATTTTAAGATTTACCAAATAATTTCAAATGTTGAAATTTAGGAAAAATCGTACTTTTAAGAGTTCTAAATTTGTAATGTGAAAATTTAAGAAAGAGCGTAATTTTAGAAGTTAAATTTTTTTATTAAAACAGGTTTTCACAACTAATGAAATATTTGGTATATAAAAACAAATATTGAAATTTCATTAAAAAACGTCAATTTAAGACACCTAAAACTATTAATAAATTCTCTTTTCTGCTTTTTTGAAATTGCATTTCAATGAAACACATTATTTTTTTTCAAATGCTGAAAATACCGTTAAAAACTCAATTTTAAGATTTACCAAATAATTTCAAATGTTGAAATTTAGGAAAAATCGTACTTTTAAGAGTTCTAATATTGTAATGTGAAAATTTAAGAAAAAGCGTAATTTTAGAAGTTAAAATTTTTTTATTAAAACAGGTTTTCACAACTAATGAAATATTTGGTATATAAAAACAAATATTGAAATTTCCATTTAAAAAAACGTCAATTTAAACACCTAAAACTATTAATAAATTCGCTTTTCTGCTTTTTGAAATTGCATTTCAATGAAACACATTATTTTTTCAAATGCTGAAAATACCGTTAAAAACTCAATTTTAAGATTTACAAAATAATTTCAAATGTTGAAATTTAGGGAAAAATCGTACTTTTAAAAGTTCTAAATTTGTAATGTAAAAATTTAAGAAAAAGCGTAATTTTAGAAGTTAAATTTTTTTATTAAAACAGGTTTTCACAACTAATGAAATATTTGGTATATAAAAACAAATATTGAAATTTCATTAAAAAACGTCAATTTAAGACACCTAAAACTATTAATAAATTCACTTTTCTGCTTTTTGAAATTGCATTTCAATGAAACACATTATTTTTTCAAATGCTGAAAATACCGTTAAAAACTCAATTTTAAGATTTAACAAATAATTTCAAGTTGAAATTTAGGAAAAATCGTACTTTTAAGAGTTCTAAATTTGTAATGTGAAAAATTTAAGAAAAAGCGTAATTTTAGAAGTTTAAATTTTTTTATTAAAAAGGTTTTTCCACAAAAAAAATATAATTGTATATTAAAAAAAAATATTAAAATTTCATTAAAAAAGTCAATTTCAACTCACCTAAGACTTTATTAATAAATTTTCTTTTCTGCTTTTTGAAATTGCATTTCAATGAAACACATTATTTTTTCAAATGCTGAAAATACCGTTAAAAACTCAATTTTAAGATTTACCAAATAATTTCAAATGTTGAAATTTAGGAAAAATCGTACTTTTAAGAGTTCTAAATTTGTAATGTAAAAATTTAAGAAAAAGCGTAATTTTAGAAGTTAAAATTTTTTATTAAAACAGGTTTTCACAACTAATGAAATATTTGGTATATAAAAACAAATATTGAAATTTCATTAAAAAACGTCAATTTAAAACACCTTTCATTGAAATGCACCTTTTCATTGAAATGCAATTTCAAAAAACAGAAAAGCGAATTTGTTAATAGTTTTATGTGTCTTAAATTGACGTTTTTTAATGAAATTTCAATATTTGTTTTTATATACCAAATATTTCATTAGTTGTGAAAACCTGTTTTAATAAAAAAAATTTAACTTCTAAAATTACGCTTTTTCTTAAATTTTCACATTACAAATTTAGAACTCTTAAAAGTACGATTTTTCCTAAATTTCAACATTTGAAATTATTTGGTAATTCTTAAAATTGAGTTTTTAACGGTATTTTCAGCATTTGAAAAAATAATGTGTTTCATTGAAATGCAATTTCAAAAAGCAGAAAAGCGAATTTGTTAATAGTTTTAGGTGTCTTAAATTTACGTTTTTTAATTAAATTTTCGATATTTGTTTTTATATACCAAATATTTAATTAGTAGTGAAAACCTGTCTTTAATAAAAAATTTTAACTTCTAAAATTACGCTTTTACTTAAATTTTCACATTACAAATTTAGAACCCTTAAAAGAACGATTTTTCCTAAATTTCAACATTTGAAATTATTTGGTAATTCTTAAAATTGAGTTTTTAAAGAGATTTTTAGCATTTAAAAGGATAATATGTTTCATTGAAATGCAATTTCAAAACACAGAAAAGCGAATTTGTTAATAGTTTTAGGTGTCTTAAATTGACGTTTTTTAATGAAATTTCAATATTTGTTTTTATATATTCAAATATTTCATTAGTAGTGAAAACCTGTTTTAATAAAAAAATTTAACTTCTAAAATTACGCTTTTTCTTAAATTTTCACATTACAAATTTAGAACTCTTAAAAGTACGATTTTTCCTAAATTTCAACATTTGAAATTATTTGGTAAATCTTAAAATTGAGTTTTTAACGGGATCTTTAGCATTTAAAAAAATTATGTGTTTCATTGAAATGCAATTTCAAAAAGCAGAAAAGCGAATTTGTTAGTTTTAGGTTTTTTAAATTGACGATTTTTTAATGAAATTTCAATATTTGTTTTTATATACCAAATATTTCATTCTGTATTGAAAGCTGTAAACGATAATAAAGTTTTGACACTCTACAATAAGCTTTTTCTTAAACTTCACATTACAAAATTTAGAATCTCTTAAAAGTAGGATTTTTCCTAAATTTCAACATTTGAAATTATTTTGTAATTCTTAAAATTGAGTTTTTAACGGTATTTTCAGCATTTGAAAAAATAATGTGTTTCATTGAAATGCAATTTCAAAAAGCAGAAAAGCGAATTTGTTAATAGTTTTAGGTGTCTTAAATTGACGTTTTTTAATGAAATTTCAATATTTGTTTTTATATACCAAATATTTCATTAGTTGTGAAAACCTGTTTTAATAAAAAATTTTAGCTTCTAAAATTACGCTTTATCTTAAATTTTCACATTACAAATTTAGAACTCTAAAAGTACGATTTTCCTAAATTTAACCATTTAAAATAATTTGGTAAATTTCTTAAAATTGAGTTTTTAACGGGATTTTCAGCATTTGAAAAAATAATGTGTTTCATTGAAATGCAATTTCAAAAAGCAAAAAAGCGAATTTCTTAATAGTTTCAGGTGTCTTAATTTGACGTTTTTTAATGAAATTTCAATATTTGTTTTTATATACCAAATATTTCATTAGATGTGAAAACCTTTTTAATAAAAAAATTTAACTTCTAAAATTACGCTTTTTCTTAAATTTTCACATTACAAATTTAGAACTCTTAAAAGTACGATTTTTCCTAAATTTCAACATTTGAAATTATTTGGTAATTCTTAAAATTGAGTTTTTAACGGGATCTTTAGCATTTAAAAAAATTATGTGTTTCATTGAAATGCAATTTCAAAAAGCAGAAAAGCGAATTTTTAATAGTGTTAGGTGTTTTAAATTGACGTTTTTTAATGAAATTTCAATATTTGTTTTTATATACCAAATATTTAATTAGTTGTGAAAACCTGTTTTAATAAAAAAATTTAACTTCTAAAATTACGCTGTTTTAAAATTTTCACATTACAAATTTAGAACTCTTAAAAGTACGATTTTTCCTAAATTTCAACATTTGAAATTATTTGGTAATTCTTAAAATTGAGTTTTTAACGGTATTTTCAGCATTGAAAAAATGATGTGTTCCCTTGAATGCATTTCAAAAGCAGAGAGCAAAGCGACTTGTAAAGTTTGGGGTGTTCTTAAATTGACGTTTTTTAATGAAATTTCAATATTTGTTTTTATATACCAAATATTTCATTAGTTGTGAAAACCTGTTTTAATAAAAAATTTAACTTCTAAAATTACGCTTTTTCTTAAATTTTCACATTACAAATTTAGAACTCTTAAAAGTACGATTTTTCCTAAATTTCAACATTTAAAATTATTTTGTAATTCTTAAAATTGAGTTTTTAACGGTATTTTTAGCATTTGAAAAAATAATGTGTTTCATTGAAATGCAATTTCAAAAAGCAGAAAAGCGAATTTATTAATAGTTTTAGGTGTCTTAAATTGACGTTTTTTAATGAAATTTCAATATTTGTTTTTATATACCAAATATTTCATTAGTAGTGAAAACCTGTTTTAATAAAAATAAATTTAGCTTCTAAAATTACGCTTTACAAATTTAGAACTCTTAAAAGTACGATTTTTCCTAAATTTCAACATTTGAAATTATTTGGTAATTCTTAAAATTGAGTTTTTTACGGTATTTTCAGCATTGAAAAAATAATGTGTTTCATTGAAATGCAATTTCAAAAAGCAGAAAAGCGAATTTATTAATAGTTTTAGGTGTCTTAAATTGACGTTTTTTAATGAAATTTCAATATTTGTTTTTAATTGTTTAAAGTATGTTATATTGACTACCTGTTTTAATAAAAAATTATAACTTCTAAAATTACGCTTTTTCTTAAATTTTCACATTACAAATTTAGAACTCTTAAAAGTACGATTTTTCCTAAATTTCAACATTTGAAATTATTTGGTAAATCTTAAAATTGAGTTTTTAACGGTATTTTCAGCATTTGAAAAAAATAATGTGTTTCATTGAAATGCAATTTCAAAAAGCAGAAAAGCGAATTTATTAATAGTTTTAGGTGTCTTAAATTGAGGTTTTTTAATGAAATTTCAATATTTGTTTTTATATACCAAATATTTCATTAGTTGTGAAAACCTGTTTTAATAAAAAAATTTAACTTCTAAAATTACGCTTTTTCTTAAATTTTCACATTACAAATTTAGAACTCTTAAAAGTACGATTTTTCCTAAATTTCAACATTTGAAATTATTTGGTAAATCTTAAAAATTGAGTTTTTAACGGTATTTTCAGCATTTGAAAAAATAATTTGTTTTCATTGAAATTGAAATTCAAAAAGCAGAAAAGTGAATTTATTAATAGTTTTAGATGTCTTAAATTGACGTTTTTAATGAAAATTTCAATATTTGTTTTTATATACCAAATATTTCATTAGTTTTGAAAACCTGTTTTAATAAAAAAATTTAACTTCTAAAATTACGCTTTTTCTTAAATTTTCACATTACAAATTTAGAACTCTTAAAAGTACGATTTTTCCTAAATTTCAACATTTGAAATTATTTGGTTAATCTTAAAATTGAGTTTTTAACGGTATTTTCAGCATTTGAAAAAATAATGTGTTTCATTGAAATGCAATTTCAAAAAAAGGCTGAAGAGAAATTTATTAATTGTTGTTAGGTGTCTTTAATTGGACGTTTTTATGAAATTTTAATATTTTTTTTATATACCAAATATTTCATTAGTTGTGAAAACCTGTTTTAATAAAAAATTTTAACTTCTAAAATTACGCTTTTTCTTAAATTTTCACATTACGAATTTAGAACTTCTCAAAAGTAGAATTTATTCCTAAATTTCAAACATATTGAAATTATTTTGGGGTAAATCTTAAAATTGAGTTTTTAACGGATTTTCAACAGTTGAAAAAATATTTCATTAGTTGTAAAAACCTATTTCAAAAAGCAAAAAAGTGAATTTATTAATAGTTTTAGGTGTCTTAAATTGACGTTTTTTAATGAAATTTCAATATTTGTTTTTATATACCAAATATTTCATTAGTTTTGAAAACCTGTTTTAATAAAAAATTTAAAGTTCTAAAAATTACGCTTTTTCTTAAATTTTCACATTACAAATTTAGAACTCTTAAAAGTACGATTACGAATTTTCCTAAATTTCAACATTTGAAATTATTTGGTAAATCTTAAAATTGAGTTTTTAACGGTATTTTCAGCATTTGAAAAAATAATGTGTTTCATTGAAATGCAATTTCAAAAAGCAGAAAAAAGAATTTATTAATTGTTTTAGGTGTCTTAAATTGACGTTTTTTAATGAAATTTATATTTGTTTTTATATACCAAATATTTCATTAGTTGTGAAAACCTGTTTTAATAAAAAATTTTAACTTCTAAAATTACGATTTTTCTTAAATTTTCACATTACAAATTTAGAACTCTTAAAAGTACGATTTTTCCTAAATTTCAACATTTGAAATTATTTGGTTAAATCTTAAAATTGAGTTTTTTAACGGTATTTTTAGCATTTGAAAAAATAATGTGTTTCATTGAAATGCAATTTCAAAAAGCTGAAAAGTGAATTTAATAATAGTTTTAAGTGTCTTAAATTGACGTTTTTTAATGAATTTCAATATTTGTTTTATTTACCAAATATTTCATTTAGTTGTGAAAAAAACTGTTTGTAATAAAAAAATTTTAACTTTTAAAAATTACGTTTTTTCTTAAATTTCACATTACAAATTTAGAACTCTTAAAAGTACGTTTTTTCCTAAAATTTCAACATTTGAAATTATTTGGTAAATCTTAAAATTGAGTTTTTAACGGTATTTTCAGCATTTGAAAAATTAATGTGTTTCATTGAAATTCTATTTCAAAAAGCAGAAAAGTGAATTTATTTATAGTTTTAGGTGTCTTAAATTGACGTTTTTTAATGAAATTTTCAATATTTGTTTTTATATACCAAATATTTCATTAGTTGTGAAAACCTGTTTTAATAAAAAATTTTAACTTCTAAAATTACGCTTTTTCTTAAATTTTCACATTACAAATTTAGAACTCTTAAAAGTACAATTTTTCCTAAATTTCAACATTTGAAATTATTTGGTAATTCTTAAAAAATTAAAGTTTTAAACGGTATTTTTAGCATTTGAAAAAATAATGTGTTTCATTGAAATGCAATTTCAAAAAGCAGAAAAGCGAATTTATTAATAGTTTTAGGTGTCTTAAATTGACGTTTTTTAATGAAATTTCAATATTTGTTTTTATATACCAAATATTTCATTAGTTGTGAAAACCTGTTTTAATAAAAAAATTTAACTTCTAAAAATTTTCACATTACAAATTTAGAACTCTTAAAAGTACGATTTTTCCTAAATTTCAACATTTGAAATTATTTGGTAATCTTAAAATTGAGTTTTTACGGGATTTTCAGCATTTGAAAAAAATAATGTGTTTTCATTGAAATGCAATTTCAAAAAGCAGAAAAGCGATTTATTAATAGTTTTAGGTGTCTTAAATTGACGTTTTTTAATGAAATTTCAATATTTGTTTTTATATACCAAATATTTCATTAGTTGTGAAAACCTGTTTTAATAAAAATATTAACTTCTAAAATTACGCTTTTTCTTAAATTTTCACATTACAAATTTAGAACTCTTAAAAGTACGATTTTTCCTAAATTTCAACATTTGAAATTATTTGGTAAATCTTAAAATTGAGTTTTTAACGGTATTTTCAGCATTTGAAAAAATAATGTGTTTCATTGAAATGCAATTTCAAAAAGCAGAAAAGAGAATTTATTAATTGTTTTAGGTGTCTTAAATTGACGTTTTTTAATGAAATTTCAATATTTGTTTTTATATACCAAATATTTTATTAGTTGTGAAAACCTGTTTTAATAAAAAATTTTAACTTCTAAAATTACGCTTTTTTTTAAATTTTCACATTACGAATTTAGAACTCTTAAAAGTACGATTTTTCCTAAATTTCAACATTTGAAATTATTTGGTAAATCTTAAAATTGAGTTTTTAACGGTATTTTCAGCATTTGAAAAAAAAATGTGTTTTCATTGAAATGCAATTTCAAAAAGCTGAAAAGTGAATTTATTAACATATGATGGTCTTAAATTGACCTTTTTTAATGAAATTTCAATATTTGTTATTTTATAAATAAATATTTTATTAGTTGTGAAAACCTGTTTAAATAAAAAATTTTCTTCTAAAATTACGCTTTTTCTTAAATTTTCACATTACAAATTTAGAACTCTTAAAAGTACGATTTTTCCCAAATTTCAACATTTGAAATTATTTGGTAAATCTTAAAATTGAGTTTTTAACGGTATTTTCAGCATTTGAAAAAATAATGTGTTTCATTGAAATGCAATTTCAAAAAGCAGAAAAGAGAATTTATTAATTGTTTTAGGTGTCTTAAATTGACGTTTTTTAATGAAATTTCAATATTTGTTTTTATATACCAAATATTTCATTAGTTGTGAAAACCTGTTTTAATAAAAAATTTTAACTTCTAAAATTACGCTTTTTCTTAAATTTTCACATTACATATTTAGAACTCTTAAAAGTACGATTTTTCCTAAATTTCAACATTAACGGTATTTTCAGCATTTGAAAAAATAATGTGTTTCATTGAAATGCTATTTCAAAAAGCAGCATTTGAAAAAATAATGTGTTTCATTGAAATGCAATTTCAAAAAGCAGAAAAGAGAATTTATTAATTGGTTTTAGGTGTCTTAAATTGACGTTTTTTAATGAAATTTCAATATTTGTTTTTATATACCAAATATTTCATTAGTTGTGAAAACCTGTTTTAATAAAATTTTAACTTCAAAATGCTTTTCTTAAAAAATTTTCACATTACAAATTTAGAACTCTTAAAAGTACGATTTTTCCTAAATTTCAACATTTGAAATTATTTGGTAAATCTTAAAATTGAGTTTTTAACGGTATTTTCAGCATTTGAAAAAATAATGTGTTTCATTGAAATGCAATTTCAAAAAGCTGAAAAGTGAATTTATTAATAGTTTTAGATGTCTTAAATTGACGTTTCAAAAGGCAGAAAATCGTTTTTATATACCAAATATTTCATAGTTGTGAAAACCTGTTTTAATAATAAAATTTAACTTCTAAAATTACGCTTTTTCTTAAATTTTCACATTACAAATTTAGAACTCTTGCAAAAAGTACGATTTTTCCTAAATTTCAACATTTGAAATTATTTGGTTAATCTTAAAATTGAGTTTTTAACGGTATTTTCAGCATTTGAAAAAATAATGTGTTTCATTGAAATGCAATTTTATAAAAGAAAAGAGAATTTATTAATTGTTTTAGGTGTCATAAATTGACGTTTTTTAATGAAATTTCAATATTTGTTTTTATATACCAAATATTTCATTAGTTGTGAAAACCTGTTTTAATAAAAAAATTTTAACTTCTAAAATTACGCTTTTTCTTAAATTTTCACATTACAAATTTAGAACTCTTAAAAGTACGATTTTTCCTAAATTTCAACATTTGAAATTATTTGGTAAATCTTAAAATTGAGTTTTTAACGGTATTTTCAGCATTTGAAAAAATAATGTGTTTCATTGAAATGCAATTTCAAAAAGCAGAAAAGAGAATTTATTAATTGTTTTAGGTGTCTTAAATTGACGTTTTTTAATGAAATTTCAATATTTGTTTTTATATACCAAATATTTCATTACTTGTGAAAACCTGTTTTAATAAAAAATTTTAACTTCTAAAATTAACTCTTATACATTTTTAAATTTTCAATATTACAAATTAGAACCTCTAAAAAGTTACGATTTTTCCCTAAATATCAACTAATGAAATATTTGGTAATAAAAAAAAAAAAAAATTGAGTTTTTAACGGTATTTTCAGCATTTGAAAAAAAAATGAAATGTTTTTATTGAAATGTAATTTCAAAAAGCAAAAAAAGAAGAAAAACAAATTTATTAATATTTTAGGTTTGTTAAATGGAGGTTTTTTAATAAATTTAATATTGTTTATATACCAAAATATCTCATTAGTGAAAACCTGTTTAATAAAAAATTTTAACTTTAAAATTACGCTTTTTCCTTTCAAATATTTCATTAGAACTCTTAAAAGTACGATTTTTCCTAAATTTCAACATTTGAAATTATTTGTTAAATCTTAAAATTGAGTTTTTAACGGTATTTTCAGCATTTGAAAAAATAATGTGTTTCATTGAAATGCAATTTCAAAAAGCAGAAAAGTGATTTTATTAATAGTGTTAGGTATCTTAAATTGACGTTTTTTAATGAAATTTCAATATTTGTTTTTATATACCAAATATTTCATTAGTTGTGAAAACCTCTTTTAATAAAAAATTTAACTTCTAAAATTACGCATTTTCTTACATTTTCACATTACAAATTTAGAACTCTTAAAAATACGATTTTTCCTAAATTTCAACATTTGAAATTATTTGGTAATTCTTAAAATTGAGTTTTTAACGGTATTTTCAGCATTTGAAAAAATAATGTGTTTCATTGAAATGCAATTTCAAAAAGCAGAAAAGTGAATTTATTAATAGTTTTAGGTGTCTTAAATTGATGTTTTTTAATGAAATTTCAATATTTGTTTTTATATACCAAATATTTCATTAGTTGTGAAAACCTGTTTTAATAAAAAATTTTCATTGAAATGCAATTTCAAAAAGCTGAAAAGTGAATTTATTAATAGTTTTAGGTGTCTTAAATTGACGTTTTTTAATGAAATTTCAATATTTGTTTTATATACCAAATATTTCGATAGTGTTGTGAAAACCTGTTAATAAAAAATTTAACTTCTAAAAAATTACGCTTTTCTTAAATTTCACATACAATTTAGAACCTAAAAGTACGATTTTTCCTAAAATCAACATTTGAAATTATTTGGTTAATCTTAAATGAGTTTTTAACGGTAATTTTAGCATTGAAAAATAATGTGTTTCATTGAAATTGCAATTTCAAAAAAAGCTGAAAGAGAATTTATTAATGTTTTAGGTTTAATTGACGTTTTTTTAGTAAAATTTAATATTTTTTTTTTTTCTAAATGTTTCATTGTTTGTGAAAAACATATTTTTAATAAAAAATTAAATTTGAAATTTAATAAATTACGCTTTTTCTTAAATTCACATTACAAATTTAGAACTCTTAAAAGTACGATTTTTCCTAAATTTCAACATTTGAAATTATTTGGTAATTCTTAAAATTGAGTTTTTAACGGTATTTTCAGCATTTGAAAAAATAATGTGTTTCATTGAAATGCAATTTCAAAAAACAGAAAAGAGAGAATTAATAAGTTAGATTCTTGTTCTTAAAATTGACCGTTTCGTTTAATGAAATTTCAATATTTGTTTTTATATACCAAATATTTCATTAGTTGTGAAAACCTGTTTTAATAAAAAATTTTAACTTCTAAAATTACGCTTTTTTTTTTAAAATTTTCACATTACAAATTTTAGGTGTCTTAAATTTACTATTTTTTCATAAATTTCAAACATTTGGAAATTATTTGGTAATTCTTAAAATTGAGTTTTAAGGTATTTCAGCATTTGAAAAAATAATGTGTTTCATTGAAATGCAATTTCAAAAAGCAGAAAAGCGAATTTATAATAGTTTTAGGTGTCTTAAATTGACGTTTTTTAATGAAATTTCAATATTTGTTTTTATATACCAAATATTTCATTAGTTGTGAAAACCTGTTTAATAAAAAATTTTAACTTCTAAAATTACGCTTTTTCTTAAATTTTCACATTACGAATTTAGAACTCTTAAAAGTACGATTTTTTCCTAAATTTCAACATTTGAAATTATTTATATTTTTTTTTGTCTTAAATTGACGTTTCTTAATTTTGAGTTTTTAACGGTATTTTCAGCATTTGAAAAAATAATGTGTTTCATTGAAATGCAATTTTAAAAAGCAGAAAAGTGATTTTATTAATAGTGTTAGGTATCTTAAATTGACGTTTTTTAATGAAATTTCAATATTTGTTTATATTCTATTTGGTGATATTTTCCTATTTATAAAATACTGATACCAAAAATATTTTATTTCATATTAATTGTGTGAAAAACAACCTGTTTAAATATAAAAAATTTCAACGTTCTAAAATTACGTTTTCTTACATTTTCACATTACAAATTTTAGAACTCTTAAAAATAGTACGATTTACTAAATTTCAACATTTGAAATTATTTGGTTAATTTTAAAATTGAGTTTTTAACGGTATTTTCAGCATTTGAAAAAATAATGTGTTTCATTGAAATGCAATTTCAAAAAGCTGAAAAGTGAATTTATTAATTGTTTTAGGTGTCTTAAATGACGTTTTTTTAATGAAATTTTAATATTTGTTTTTATATACCAAATATTTCATTAGTTGTGAAAACCTGTTTTAATAAAAAATTTTCATTGAAATGCAATTTCAAAAAGCTGAAAAGTGAATTTATTAATAAAGGAGTTTTAGGTGTCTTAAATGACGTTTTTTAATTGGTATTTCAATATTGTTTATATATACCAAATATTTCATTAGTTGTGAAAACCTGTTTTAATAAAAAATTTTAACTTCTAAAATTACGCTTTTTCTTAAATTTTCACATTACAAATTTAGAACCCTTAAAAGTACGATTTTTCCTAAATTTCAACATTTGAAATTATTTGGTAAATCTTAAAATTGAGTTTTTAACGGTATTTTCAGCATTTGAAAAAATAATGTGTTTCATTGAAATGCAATTTCAAAAAGCAGAAAAGAGAATTTATTAATTGTTTTAGGTGTCTTAAATTGACGTTTTTTAATGAAATTTAAATATTTGTTTTTATATACCAAATTTTTCATTAGTTGTGAAAACCTGTTTTAATAAAAAATTTTAACTTCTAAAATTACGCTTTTTCTTAAATTTTAACATTACAAATTTAGAACTCTTAAAAGTAAAATTAAATTCCCAAACCACGTACGTACCAAGTTATAAGAGCTACAATCTTTCTGCTTTAATAAAAATTTTCGAAAGAATTGCATTATTTTTTAACTTTTTAACGATCTAATATTGTTTTATGTTTTTAAACGGCCCACATCCAGATATGCTGTCTCTCTTGCTTAGGAAATGCTTTATAAAAAACAAATATAAATAAATTCCCAAACCCCGTAGGTGCAAAAGTAAAAGAGTAAAAATAAAGCTTCTTTAATTAAATTTTCAAAAAAAAATCTATTATTTTTAAAAAAAATTTAGCGACCTTATTAAGGTCCATAAATTGAAACGTCTAACATCAAGATATGTAGGCACTCTTATGTAGGACTTGCTATATGATATAAAATTCTAAATAAATTCCCAAACACCGTAGGTACAAAGTTATAGGAGTTACAATCTTTTTCCTTTATTCAAATTTTCCGAAATTTTTTCTCAATTCTTAACTTTTAAACGACTTAAATTATGTCTTTAAAATGAGCCGGCCTACATCCAGATATGTTGGCTCTCTTACATGGGAGATGCTTTATAAAACAAATGTAAAATAAATTCCCAAACCACGTACGTACCAAGTTATAAGAGCTACAATCTTTCTGCTTTAATAAAATTTTCCGAAAGAAATGCATTATTTTTTAACTTTTTAACGATCTAATATTGGTCTATGTTTTTAAACGGCCCACATCCAGATATGCTGTCTTTCTTGCTTAGGAAATGCTTTATTAAATACAAATAAAAATAAATTTCCAAACCCCGTAGGTGCAAAGGTAATTGAGTTAAAATAAAGCTTCTTTAATCAAATTTTCCCCCCAAAAAAAACATTTTAGCGACCTAATTAAGGTGCATAAAATGAAACGGCTCACATCAAGATATGTTGGCTCTCTTATTTAGGACGTGTTATATGAAATAAAATTCTAAATAAGTTACCAAACACCGTAGGTACAAAGTTACAAAAGTTACAATCTTGTTCTATTATTCAAATTTTCCGAAATTTTTTCTCAATTTTTAACTTTTAAACGACTTAAATTATGTCTTTAAAATTAGCCGGCCTATATCCAGATATGTGGGATCTCTTACAAGGGAGATGCTTTATAAATAAAATAAAATAAATTCCGAAACACGTACGTACCAAGTTGATAAGAGCTTACAATCTTGCTGCTAATAAAAATTTCCGAAAGAATTGCATTATTTTTGAACTTTTTAACGATCTAATATTGGTCTATGTTTTTGAACGGCCCACACCCAGATATGCTGTCTCTCTTGCTTAGGAAATAGTATATAAAAACAAATATACATAAATTCCCAAACCTCGTAGGTGCAAAGGTAAAAGAGTTAAAATAAAGCTTCTTTAATCAAATTTTTCAAAAAAAAAAATCTCCATTATTTTTAAAACATTTTAGCGACCTAATTATGGTCCATAATATAAAACGGCCCACATTAAGATATGTTGGCTTTCTTTTTCAGGACCTGCTTTATGAAAGAAAATTCTAAATAAATTCCCAAACCCCGTAGGTATCAAGTTACAAGAATGACAATCTTGTTCCTTTATTCAAATTTTCCGAAATTTTTTCTCAATTCTTAACTTTTAAACGACTTAAATTATGTCTTTAAAATGAGCCGGCCTACATTCAGATATGTTGGCTCTCTTACATGGGAGATGCTTTTTAAAACAAAAGTAAAATTAAATTCCCAAACCACGTACGTACGAAGTTATAAGAGCTTAAATCTTTCTGCTTTAATAAAATTTTCCGAAAGAAATGCATTATTTTTTAACTTTGTTTTAACGGTCTAAATATTGGTCTATGTTTTTAAACGGACCACATCCAGATATGCTGTCTCTCTTGCTTAGGAAATGCTTTATAAAAACAAATATAAATAAATTCCCAAACCCCGTAGGTGCAAAGGTAAAAGAGTTAAAATAAAGCTTCTTTAATAATTTTTCAAAAAAAATCGCATTATTTTTTAAAAATTTTAGGGACCTAATTATTGTCCATAAAATAAAACGCACTACAAAAAGATATATGGCTCTCTATATTTAGGACTTGCTTTTATGAAATAAATTCTCATAATTTTTCTTCAACGTTAAGTGCTATCATACGAGGTATTGACAATCTAGTACCTTTATTCAAATTTTACGATTTTTCTCAAATCTGACATTTTAAACTACTTATATTATGTCCTTAAAAATGAGCCGGCCTACATTCCGATGTTATGTTGGATCTCTTACATGGGAGATGCTTTAAAAACAAAAGTAAAAATAAATTCCCAAACCACGAACGTACCGTTATAAGAGCTACAATTTTCTGCTTTAACATTAAAATTTTCAGAAAGAAATGCATTTTTTTTAAAAAACTTTTTAACGATCTAAATATTGGTCTATGTTTTTAAACGCCCACATCCAGATATGCTGATTTCTTGCTTAGGAAATGCTTATAAAATTAACAAATATAAATAAATTCCCAAACCCCGTAGGTGCAAAGGTAAAAGGATGTTAAAATAAAAGCTTCTTTAATCAAATTTTCCAAAAAAAACTACATTATTTAAAACATTTAGCGACCTAATTAAGGTGCCTACAAAATGAAACTGCTCACATCAAGATATGTTGGCTCTCTTATTTAGGACGTGTTATATGAAATAAAAATTCTAAATAAAGTTACCAAACACCGTAGGTACAAGTTACAAAAGTTACAATCTTGTTCTATTATTTCAAATCTTCCGCAAAAATTCTCAATTCCTAACTTTTAAACGACTTAAATTATGTCTTTTAAAATGAGCCGGCCTACATCCAGATATGTGGCTCTCTTAACAGTGAGATGCTTTATAAAACAAAGTAAAATTAAATTCCAACCACGTATGTACAAAGTTTTAAGAGCTACAATCTTTGCTGCTTTAATAAAATTTTTAGAAAACAATTGCATTAGTTTTTAACTTTTAAACGATGTTGGTCTATGTTTTTAAACGCCCACATCCAGATATGCTGTCTATCTTGCTATAGGAAATGCTTTATAAAAACAAATATAAATAAAAATCCCAAACCCCGTTTATGACTAGGATAAAAGAGTAAAATAAAGCTTCTTTTAATCAAATTTCAAAAAAAAATCTCCATTATTTTAAACATTTTAGCGACCTAATTATGGTCCATAAATTAAAACGGCCCACATCAAGATTTGTTGGCTCTCTTACTCAGGACTTGCCTTTATGAAAAAAAATTCTAAATAAATTCCCAAACCCCGTAGTATCAAGTTACAAGAACTACAACCTTGTTCCTTTATTCAAATTTTCCGAAATTTTTTCTTAATTCTTAACTTTTAAACGACTTAAATAGTCTTTAAAATGAGCCGGCCGTACATTCAGATATGTTGGCTTTCTTACATGGAAGATGCTTTTTAAAACAAAAGTAAATTTAAATTCCCAAACCACGTACGTACCAAGTTATAAGAGCAACACATTCTTTCTGCTTTAATAAAATTTCCGAAAGAAATGCATTTATTTTTAACTTTTTAACTTTTTAACGATCTAATATTGGTCTATGTTTTTAAACGGACCACATCCAGATATGCTGTCTCTCTTGCATAGGAAATACTTTATAAAAAACAAATATAAATAAATTCAAAACCCGTAGGTGCAAAGTAAAAGAGTTAAAATAAAGTTCTTTAATCAAATTTTTCCAAAAAAAACTCATTATGTTTTTAAACATTTTTAGCGACCTAATTAAGTCCAAAAAATGAAACAGCCACATCAAGTTAAGTGTCTCTTATTTACTTACGAGAATTTATGAAATAAACATCTAAATTAAATCCCAAAACCAGTAAGGTACTAAGTTACAAGAATTACATACTTGTTCCTTTATTCAAATTTCCGAAATTTTTTCTCAATTCTTAACTTTTAAACGACTTAAATTATGTCTTTAAAATGAGCCGGCCTACATTCAGATATGTTGGCTCTCTTACATGGGAGATGCTTTTTAAAACAAAAGTAAAATTAAATTCCCAAACCACGTACGTACCAAGTTATAAGAGCTACAATCTTGCTGCTTTAATAAAATTTTCCGAAAGAAATGCATATTTTTTAACTTTTTTAACGATCAAATATTGTCTATTTTTTTATACTCCCTACCCCAAGATATATTCTCTCCTCTTTAAGAAATGCTTTATAAAAAACAAATATAAATAAATTCCCAAACCCCGTTGGTGCAAAGGTAAAAGAGTTAAAATAAAGCTTCTTTAATTGAATTTTTCAAAAAAAAAAATCTCCATTATTTTTAAAACATTTTAGCGACCTAATTATGGTCCATAAAAAAAACGGCCCACATCAAGATATGTTGGCTCTCTTATTCAGGACTTGTTTTCAGAAAAAAATTCTAAATAAATTCCCAAACCCCGTAGGTATCAAGTTACAAGAATTACAATCATGTTCCTTTATTCAAATTTTCCGAATTTTTTTCTCAATTCTTAACTTTTAAACGCCTTAAATTATGTCTTTAAAATGAGCCGGCCTACATTCAGATATGTTGGCTCTCTTACATGGGAGATGCTTTATAAAACAAAAGTAAAATTAAATTCCCAAACCACGTACGTACCAAGTTATAAGAGCTACAATCTTGCTGCTTTAATAAAAATTTTCGAAAGAATTGCATTATTTTTTAACTTTTTAACGATCTAATATTGGTCAATGTTTTTAAACAGCCCACATCCAGATATGCTGTCTCTCTTGCTTAGGAAATACTTTATAAAAAACAAATATAAATAAATTCCCAAACCCCGTATATGCAAAGGTAAAAGAGTTAAAATAAAGCTTCTTTAATCAAATTTTTCAAAAAAAAAATCCATTATTTTTAAAACATTTTAGCGACCTAATTATGGTCCATAAAATAAAACGGCCCACATCAAGATATGTTGGCTCTCTTATTCAGGACTTGCTTTATGAAATAAAATTCTAAATAAATTCCCAAACCCCGTAGTATCAAGTTACAAGAACTACAACCTTGTTCCTTTATTCAAATTTTCCGAAATTTTTTCTCAATTCTTAACTTTTAAACGACTTAAATTATGTCTTTAAAATGAGCCGGCCTACATTCAGATATGTTGGCTCTCTTACATGGGAGATGCTTTATAAAACAAAAGTAAAATTAAATTCCCAAACCACGTACGTACCAAGTTATAAGAGCTACAATCTTTCTGCTTTAATAAAATTTTCCGAAAGAAAAGATGCATTATTTTTTAACTTTTAACGATCTAATTTGTCTATGTTTTTAAACGGACACATCCAGATATGCTGTCTCTCTTGCCTTGGAAAATACTTTATAAAAAACAAATATTAAATAAAAATTCCAAAACCCCGTAGGCAAAGGTAAAAGAGTTAAAACTAAAGCTTCTTTAATCAAATTTTCAAAAAAAAACTCATTATTTTTTTAAACATTTTAGCGACCTAATAAGGTCCATTAAAAATTGAAACAGCCCAACATCAGGTAAGTTGGCTCTTCTTATTTACTACGAAGATTTATGAAATAAAACTCTAAATAAGTTCAAAACCAGTAGGTACTAAGTTACAAGAAGTAAAATCTAATGTTCTTTATTCAAATTTTTTGGGTTTTTTGTATCCAAATTTA
>JABUQX010079252.1:30000-35898 GCA_015478945.1 Trachelipus rathkii | reverse complement strand
GTGTTGAGCAAATAACTACTCTAATTACGTTCTTTCTTTAAAAAGAAATTCTGTTGATGTTGAAGATCCAGGAATGATTAATGTTACAAATTACTCTTCACTTAAAGTTAGGGTCTTTCCTGTGGTCTCCTCGAGTTTACGTTTTCTTATTACAAATTATCCCAGATTTCAGAATTGATCACAACCCTAGTAACATTAATTACTTTATGTTACTTATTGACTTCTACTTCTATGATTTATATATATATATAAATATATATATATATATATATATATATATATATAATATTATAGTATTATATATATATATATATATATATATTAATATATTACTATATATATTATATATATATATATATATAGTATATATATATATATTCATATAATAATTAACTTTCAGAGAGAGAGGGAGATTAAAAGCCTTTTTAAAGAATTTTGGCTTAATAATTGAAAAGGTAATTCTCATTAAAATGGTATTTAGAGATGTTATAATGTAGATAAAATCACGCGGGGGCCGGGCACCCATGACAGATCATCGCGGACACATAAGTGCCGCGACACACCGGTTGGGAAACCTCGACTCTCTACTTTCGAAAACTTTAAATATGAAACAATATTTTCACACTCGAACGGTACCTTTAATACTCTAGGGTTTGATTATTTCTCTTTGGAGATTTTTTTTTGCATTTTTTTTATTTTTTTTTTATTTTTTTGAACAATTGATTTTTAATTATATTTTATAAATTAGTAAATAATCCTAATTAGTACCTAATTAATAATAAGTTTTTACAAAATATAATTATTATTTAGGTTAATTAAGTTATTTAAATTTATATTTATTCATTTTATTTATGTGACTAGTTTCTAATTTTAATTTATTATTTTTAAAAAATGACTAAACTACATTGATGAATTTACTCATATATAGATGAAAATATATTAATCAAATAATTAGGATTAATATGATTTTGCCTTTTAAAAAAAAAAAAAAAAAAAAAAAAAAAAAAATCATTGATTTTTTTCTTAAAAAATTTTGTTAAAAATAATCTACGTTGTTTAAATCATTTGATTTTTTCTGTGCCAACCCTGCTCTTAGACCTAGACCTGGAGTATAATAAATTTGACAGGGTATTATTTATATATTTTATTATTATTATTATTATTATATCATTATTCTTTGTATTATTATTATTATTATATACTATTTTATTTATTAATTATTATTAGTTATTCATTATCAATATTATTATTTATTTATTATTTATTTTTATTATTATCACTTATTATTATACTTTAATATATTAATTTTATTATTATTTATTATTTTGATAATTTTTCTCATTATTATTATTATTATCTATTTTATTATTAAAGAAATTAACTTAAAGTAACTACTACAAAGCAAAATATTAACTAAACTGTTTAAGCAAAAATTTTAAAAAAAAATTTCTTAAAACGAAATTCCCATAATTTTCTTACTTAAAAATGTATATTTTTATTTGAATATTGAAATGTTATGGGTGTAGGAAAATAAGATGCTCTCCATGTTGTGGAGTTAAACGTGATCTCTTATCCTCAACACGTTACCCGCTTCTAAAACAAGCTTTTTTTTAAAAAAAGCTTTCTAAAAAGGCTTGGTTAAACTTTGAGACCTGGTAGAACTTATATAGTATTTCCTTATTTTACTTAATAACTTGATTAATCGCGCTTATCCAAATTTTGGCTACAGAACTAAGAGCTCACTGTATGGATATGACAAGATGCCAATACTTCTAGAGAGACTTCCGCCTTGTGAATCAGACAAGTTTTATAGAATATTAAAGGTAGCGGAAGTTCGAAAAGTTCCGGTTCCGCCGCGACTTTTTCAAGGTCCGGAAAGTTTCCGGTTCCGGCCGGAACAAAAAATTCTGGTTCCCAGGTACATCCCTATATCTATATACTATATATATATATATATATATACATATATATATATACTATTATTATATATATATATAATTATATATTAATTATATATATATATATATATATAATTAATATATATATATACATATATATATATACTATATATATATATATTATCATATATAATATAATATATAAATTATATTATATAATATATTATATAATATATATATATATATATATATATATATATATATATAATATTTTATATATATATATTATATATGATATATAATATATATATATATATATTATATATATTAACAACTGTTAAATGTTAACTTTAACTGTGCTTCTCCCTCTTTCCCTCCTTTAGTATCTTCAGTCAGCACAACTGCCGTTCTACCTTCCACAAAAGCTGAACTTTTCGTTCAAACCTTTGCTTCTAATTCAACCTTAGACGATTACGATGCTATTCCACCTTCTCCACATCCCTCTAACTCTCTCCAACTCCCTCCAATTCCCTCCACCTCCCTCCAACTCATTTATACCTAATATTGTAATTTCTTCCAAAGGTGTTATTTCTGTTTTCTTCTGAGTTTAACACTAAGATGGCGTACGGTCCTGTTGGTATTCCTCTTGTGGCTCCAAAGCTTGCACCCTTCCTTGGTAAATTATTACATCTTGCAAACAAAAACAAAAATTCTTCCAAAAATGCCCATCTCAACATGAAAAGCTGCCTATTTTACAGAAAAAAGACACACTCAAACGACTACCCCTTCACCAAATATTACAGCAACCCCCGCCAAAAAGAAATAAAAAAGTTGCATAAGCCATGTACTATTGTAACATATACAATACGCTCCCCTCTCCACCCCCAGACACATCTATTATCGAACACAACCACACCCAATTAACACAAAGAGCGAATTCTGAACATCCAATCTACACCGTATTTCAAACGCGTTCACCTAAAATATCTCCCACAGAACTGTGCTTAGAGAGAGAGAGAGAGAGAGAGAGAGAGAGAGAGAGAGAGAGAGAGAGAGAGAGAGAGAGAGAGAGAGAGAGAGAGAGAGAGAGAGAGAGAGAGAGAGAGAGAGAGAGAGGAGAGAGAGATCGTCAAACCAAAGCCATGCTCCACAGTCTTTACTCTGGGCACCATCTTTCCCTTCAAGAATTTAAACATAATTTTCATAACGCTCCTTCGCCTTATTCACCATTAAAATTATCCGACTCTCAATATCGATAATTTTTAGTTCATTCGATTGTCTTATAAAGTTATAATTGATATTGAATAATTAGTGATATAATTAGCCGATTTGTGATAGCGGACTGGCGAAACTGAAAAAAAAAAGCTGCGAAATTGCGAACTGCGGAATGCCCAACAAAGTTAGCGGAATTGCGAATTGAGGACTAACAAAAAAGTTCCAGGTGCCCATCTCTGATATATATATTATATAATATATATAATAGATATATATATAATATATATATATATATATATATATATTAATACATATATTATTATATAATTATATATATATATATATATTATATTAATATATATATATATATTTATATTTATATATTATATATATAATATATATATATATATATAATTTTTTATTCTTGGATTTTCGGAAATCTCTCGGAAAGTAGTGCGGTGCGGTGCGCAAGAAAGGCCAACACCACGCACCGCACCGCACCGCACCGCACAGGATTGAAATTGTGTATGCCACCTCACCTCATCGCACCCCCTATAGGCATAATATAATAGGTATATATAATATAATATTATATATATATATAATATATATATATATAAATCTTATATATATATATAGTATATATATATATATATATTATTATATATATATAATATATAATATAAAACATTGCACACCCCCCCCCTCTCCAAGAAGGAAAAAGTAACACCGGCCATGTTCTATTCTAACATTTGCAACACCCTTTCCCCCCACCCCCCCCAGAAACTTCCATTATTAAACACATTCACAGTCAATTAACACAAAAAGCGATCTCTGTATATCCAAATAATATCATACACCAGGCGCGTCCCCCCCCCTTCCCAGAAATTTCTCCCACAGAACAAACCTTGGACCGTCAAACCAGAGTGATGCTGTCCTGCCTCCGCTCTGGCTCTGGGCACCATCCCTTATTCCTTCAGGATAAATTTAGATTCCACAATGTTCCGCTCCCTATGTTAAAGATCTCCTTCCCCGACAAATGATTACACAAGACATCTCTTATTAAACGGCTCTGATCTAACGGACATCAGAAGCAACTTCGATACTCTCGTTCTGACAGATCTCTGGGCTCGGCCTGCTGTTTTGTCAAAATATCTCTGGATCGTCCGCTTTTCGTAGAAGGAGAGCGGGGGCTACCAATTAATATATATATATATATACTTATATATATATATATATTTATATATATATATATTATATTATATATCTTATATATATAATTATATATATATATAATATATATATATATTGAGCGACGTCTGGCGGCGGCAGGAGGTGCTAGCTCCACTGTGACTCCTACAGCAGCCTCCGGAAGAAACACCACTTTATCATGACAACGCTTCAACATTTCTTCAACATAAAACATCCCTCTATTGAAGGTGGTTCTCAAGACAATACTACCTCCCCTTTTTAAAATTTGAGTCGAACCTTGGCAAAGAAAGGTGACAGTGCCAGTGGCACAGTGCAAACGAGATCAGCAGCAACCATCAAATCAAGTTTCTTCTTAACTAGGCGCTATCTGTTCGTTATTCCTGGCCGCCTGTACGTTGCTTCTACACTGCAGGTGCGGACACTGCACGCAAGAGTACAGAGTGGTCGAAAGCCTTTCAGATGACCTTATGTCGTGCTCACCTGGCCTCACCCTGACAGGCGACAGCTCACCGCTCTACTAACCGACATTCCTTCCAAGGTCCGGGGAGAGCAGAGTGTAGTTCGCGGCATTTCACTGGGGGGAGTCATTTTTGGCGCTAGCAGAAGGCTGCTGGCCCACTGCATGAACTCATAAGCAGCCTCCAGGGAAGAACGCCACTTTATCATGGACAACGCTTCACCCCTTCAAACATTCAAACATCCCTCTATTGAAGGTTGTTCTCAAGACAACTACTTACCTCCCTTAATTATTATTATATAATATATATATATATACTACATATATATAATATATATATTACTGTATAGGGTACTAAATGTGTTAAATGAAGGGCGATAATTATATGAATATATTTCTCTACTTTCTACATATATATAATAATAATTATATATATATATATATATATCTTATTATATATATATAATATCTTACTATATATAACTATTATAATATAATATATATATATATATATATATATATATATATACTATATATATAATTATACTACTATATATAAATTATAATTATTTATAATATATAATATTATATATATATATTATATATATTTATATATATATATATATATATATATATATATTAAATATATATTATAGACTTATATATAATTTTATAATTATATATATTATATGACATATATATATATTACTTATATATATATACATATGTACATCCAATCAATAGCTTTCTATAATATGTATATATATATATAACATAGGAAGTACCGCATATTCATTTCAAATTGCATATCATATATAACATTTGTTAATTGTTTCTCTTACATTAGACTTTCTCTAGTCATCTAGGTTGGCGAATCCTAGTTTCCGTTTGAGAACCCCCTACTCTTGGGCCTAAAATCTAAATGATTTTATTAAAGTACTGAACTGAAAAATAATCAAGGTTAGCCATTGAAAAGTGTTTTCTTAACTTTTAACTAAAGAAAATAGTGCTTCAAAACAGGATTACGGAGTCGGAGTCGGAGTCGGAGTCGGAGTCAGAGCTGGACGTTTGAAATTTTAGAAGTCGGAGTCGGACGTTTGAAATTTTAGGAGTCGG
>JABUQX010079252.1:12500-25000 GCA_015478945.1 Trachelipus rathkii | reverse complement strand
TATATTTCTTCCAAATGGATAAGCTCCATCATAATAAGTTGATTAATTAGGGTGGTTCATTTGTTTATATTTTTATTTTTGTTTGTATTCCAAATCGATTGGGCTTCAATCACAAAGGGTGATTTCAATTGTTTGGTAAACAAAGAAACTCTAAGAAATCACAGTCATTTTTGCTTGAAATTCGTGCGTAAAACTGTGTAAGCATTCCTAACGAGTGTTAGAACAAATAAGACGAAAACAAAGATGTGTATATCTTATTATTATATATATATATATATATTATTATATATATATTATATTATATATATATATATATATTATATTATATATATAGTATATTATTATATATATATATATATATATATATATATATACAGACAAATTCTTTTTGGCCTCTTTGCCAAAAACATCTCTAATAACTTTCTGTAAATCTGCCTTACATCCTCTTATTCGATTTGATGGTTCTGTTGCTAATTCTCCAACTGAAAAGGCCAATCTCTTCAGCCTCTTATTTTCCTCTATCTTAACCCTTGACGATTCTGGCATTCCTCTTCCTCCTCCTCCTCCTCCTCTCAGGCGTCCTATGCCTTTGCCTGTGCCTGTGCCTGTGATTACATTTGATCAGGTGCATGGGCTCCTTAAATCTATGAAATCTATGAACGTTAGGAAGGTGGGTGGCCCGGACGGAGTTTCTCCAGAGTTTGGAGGGAGTGTGCTTCCATGCTGACCCCGCCCTTCGTTCAACTGTATTCTCTATGTCTCAATACTAACACTTTCCCTCATCAATGTTGGAAGCACACACATGTCTGAAAAAAAGGAAGCCGCTCTTATCTTTCAAATTATTGCCCTATAGCTCTCGCTTGGATTCTATCATAAGATCTTTGAAACCCTTTTCAACTCTCATTTCTTAGATCATCTGGAATCTCATTCACTTCTATCTGATTGCCAATACGGCTTTCGGTGCTCAAAGTCTACTGGCGATGTACTTTCCTATCTTACTGATTTATGGTTTTCCACCCTTAAGAATTACGGGGAGACTTGTGTGGTGGCACTTGAAAAAATCCAAAGTATTGTACCATGTATGGCCCACGTTGCTGCTCTCCAAGCTCCTCTCCTTTGGGTTTCCTCCTTTTTGCTTATGTCTAGTTTTCTTTCAAATCGCTCAATATGGGCTGTTGTTGATGGGCCGACTTTTTCTTTTTCTGTCAATAGTGGTGTTCCTCAGAGTTCTGTCTTATCTTCTACTTTATTCCAACTTTTCAGTAATGATCTCACCTGCACATCTAATTCTATCACCCATATGAAGATATTGAATCGGTATGGGTAGATATCCTTAAGTTCAATAAATCATATAGAATAGGGGCATTTTATAGACCTCCTGGCCAGAGTCAAGAATTAGACTCAGAAATTGTAAAAGAAATTGAGACAGCATGCCACAGTAAAGAAAAAGGTATAGTCATAATGGGTGATTTTAATTTTCCTGGCATTCAATGGGATTCTTTGTCTAATACGGACCATAGTAGTTCAGTATTTATAAATTGTATCCTAGATAACTTTTTGAGCCAGATGGTCCATGAACCCACAAGACACGATGCACTATTAGACTTAATATTAACTAACGATGCAAAGTATGGGGCGAGGTTAGAGTTGAGGAGAATTTAGGACTCAGTGACCATAATATAATTAGATTTAATATAAATGTGATATCTGGGCCCAAATTGCAAGTTAATAAGGAAAGGATCTTAGATTTCCGAAATGGTGATTTTACCAAATTACGAGACATGCTTAGAATAACTGACTGGGATAAAGAGTTTAAAGACCAAAACTGTTTTATCATGTGGGAACATTTTAAGCAAATTTTAATGAATATTCAGTCAGTATGTTTTAAAGATAAACCCATTAGGGTGGCAAAGAGAAAACCTGTTTGGTGGAATAGAGAGATAAGAGATAAAATTAATGAAAAGGTTTAGATGTTTTAAAATATTCAAGGGTAGTAATAGGGAAGATGATTTAGAAAATTATAGGAAAATAGAAACAAACTTAACCAGTCAATAAGAAAGTCAAAGAGAGAGGCAGAAATTAATTTAGCAAGGAATAGTAATAAGAATCTGAAGAAGTTTTTAGCTTTTATAAATTTAAAAGTAAGAATAGGACAATTGGTCCAATTAAAATTGATGAAAATTTAGTGAGTTCAGATAAGGAGTTGGTCAACATTTTCAATGCTTATTTTGCTTCAGTGTTTACTGAGGAAAGATTAGATAATAGTTTGGAGACTAATAGTTCTTGTATGCATGTAACAAATAGACTTACAGAATTTGAATTTGACGTAAAAGATATTAAACGTTTATTAGACCATATTGATCCAGGTAAAGCTGCAGGGCCTGATGGGATATATGGTAGAATTCTGAAAGAGGGTAGTATCAGCATTGCAAAGGCACTGTATTTGATTTTTAAGCGATCTATAACATTTGGTGAGGTACCAGATGACTGGAAAACAGCATATGTTATGCCTATTTATAAGAAAGGTAAGAAAGATTTGGGAAATTATAGGCCAGTTAGCTTAACATCTCTGGTTGTAAAGGTTCTGGAAAAGTTGCTGAAAGGTCATATAGAGAAATATTTAGAAGATAACAAGGTAATGTATGACTCCCAGCACGGTTTCAGAAAGGGTAGGTCATGTCAGACAAACCTTTTAGAATTTATGGAATACATTACTGACTGCATTGACCGAGGAGATCCAGTTGATATTAGGTATATATTTAGACTTTAGCAAAGCTTTTGATAAGGTTCCCCACATAAGGCTGATGAAAAGTTATTGCAATGTGGTATAGATGATGGGGTACCATGGTTGGATTAAAGAGTGGTTGTGTAAATAGAAAACAGTGTGTACAACTAAATGGCAATAAGTCATCATGGGAAATAGTAAAGAGTGGTATCCCACAGGGGTTCAGTGCTGGGGCCATTATTGTTCCTCATATATATAAATGATTTAGACCAGGACTTAAATGCAAGGTTTCTGTTTGCAGATGAAATCAAAGTGGCCACCTCAGTTAGAAATAGTGAAGGATGGCATAAAGATTCAAAATGATCTCGATAAACTTCTTTGGTGGGCAGATATGGCAAATGAATCTTAATAGTAAAAAGTGGGTCCTTCACCTAGGTTACTCAAATAAAAATTTTAACTACGATATGAATGGGGATTGGCTTGAGTCTGTGGACCAAGAAAAAGATTTAGGCGTGATTATAAGCAGTAATTTGAAAGTAGCTAATCAGTGTTTGGAAGCGAGGAATAAAGCTAATAAGATGCTGGGCATAATAAATCGCAATGTTGTTTACAAGAGCAAGGAAGTAATAAGTAAACTGTATAATAGCTATGTTAGGCCAGTAATAGAGTATTGTGCACAAGTTTGGGCCCCTTATTTAAAGAAAGACTTAGATATGCTAGAGAGAGTGCAACGTAGAGCAACAAGGATGATTTCTGGGTTTGAGGGTAAGAGCTATGAGGAGAGGCTGAAGGAGTTAGGAATGTTTTCTGTAGAAAGGCGATTTCTCAGAGGGGACATGATACAAGTCTACAAAATATTTACATCTATTGATAATATAGAGACCAATAAATTTTTCATAGTAGAACATGGACAGGTGACCAGGGGGCATAATAAGAAAATTAAGAAGAAAGCATGTCATCTTGATATAAGAAAGCATGCATTCAGTAATAGGGTTGTTAAATTTTGGAATAGTCTGCCAGAGGAGGTTGTTGAGTGTGACTCGATTGCAACATTTAAGAAACGGTTAGATTCGTTTATGGATGGGTTGGGATCATATAATATATTGACGAAGCCAAATTGGCGGGTTTTTAGTTATAGCAGTTATTGTTAGATGGCATGTGTGACCATAACTTAGTTATTAATGCATGTGGATGGTTTGGGTATCATATTTATATATCATTAGTTTTGACTAAGCCAAATTGGTGGATCTGTAGTTACAACAAATTGACAAGCCCTAGGGTGCTTTGTGGATTTGCATGAGCATGTTTGGGTAGTGGGTTGACTGGGACAGTCTCGATAGGCCCATGTGGCTTTTTACTGTCTCTATATTCCTAATGTCCTAATGACTCAACCCTTCATTCTTCAACTCATTTCAATTCTATTCCACCTTTTATTTCTAGAATTGCCTCCCGTCTTAATCTTTCTGATTCTATTCTCGCTAATCTGGATAGAATTTCTGGGTGTGGTCGTCTCTACTTTGTGAAATTTAATTCTTTAAAAAAATCCAACTTCTACAAATCTCTCTCTCTAAAGCACCTTCTAAATTTCCTACCTCTTTCAACGGTTCTCTCATCTCTCCTGTTGATGATATAAATATCCTTGTCCTTAACATAATAAACCAAAAAATGTCATGGATACCTCACATCACATCAGTTGCTAGGGCAGCCTCAAAGAAACTTGGAGTTCTGTTTAGACAGCAGGACTTTATTTCCTCTTCTCAGTTACTCCAGTTATACAAAGGCCTCATCCGTCCTTGTATGGAGTACTTCTCTCATATCTGGGCAGGGTCTGGTTTCACCCGGCTTTTGGATAGGTTGGAGTCAAAGGCCAAAAGGCTTATAAACTGCTCTGTACTTCCACTTCACTTGACCCTCTATCTTTGCGGGGCGACGTTGGTGCTTTATCACTTTTTCTATAGGTACTGCAGCGGCAGGTGCTCAAAGGAACTTATCACTCGCTTACAACCACCTTTACAACGCCCTCGTAAGACAAGGGGTGCTGTATCTGTGCATGAGTTTTGTGTTGATATTGGTAACTCCAGGCTAGTTTGTTGCGTTGCTTCCTTTCTTGCCACCTCTGTTCTGTGGAATTCTGTTCCATCTTCTGTTTCCTGCTATATATATATATTGAGAGCATATATAGTATATATATATATATATATATATCATATATATATATATATATATATATATATATATATATATATATATATATATATATATATATATATATATATATATATATATATATATATATAAGGATAAAAGTATCGGTATCAGGTATCAGCAAAAATTTCAGTATCGGTTTTAAAAAATTGAGTACTTGTATGGGTATCGGACTAAAATTTCGGTATTGTGCAACACTAGTATAGACTAAAAAAATAGTAATGAAGAATAAAAAAAAATAATGATGTAAGTCTTTAAGAAAAAAGTTACATCCTCAAAGTTTAAAAAAATCCAATTGACTTTATTTATAAAAAATCTGACTGGAATTTCTTTTTATTGTAATTTGTAAAATAAGCCTAAGGGAAAACTGTAAAATAAATAGTTGCATAGCCATGATTGCCAGAACTCCATCTAGGTTTGCAGCAATATAAATCCATCCAGGTTAGGTCTAGGTTTACGGCATCAGCGATCCATCCAGGTTAGGTCTCATTTTAGGACCCTACTAGTTCAGGTTATATGTTTTGTTAAGTATATAAAGTAAATCTGTGTATACTTAACAAATCTTATCATAACCTAAACTAGGATGGTTTTAAAGTGACCCAGAGGCCCATTCAGTTTTTTTTTTATATAAGAAAAGCCTATGGGAAAATTTTAAACTTTCAGTGGTAACTTTTTCTGTAACTTTTTTCTTAAAGGCTTACATCATTCTGGTTTCTTTTTCATTCCTATTTTTTTAGAGTCTATGCTTGGATTTATATAAAACTCTTTATACAAATACCGAAAAATATAAAAAATAACATTCCAAAAATTTTAAATGGATAATTTTCTAATTTTTTATAGGAATATCACTATCGATGCTGTTTTCCAATTTTTTTATATATTGATTGCATTAATTTTTTTCGAAAATCAATAATTTTGTATGATTATCAATAATATGATTTTGAAAAATTAACGTATACGGTATAAAAAAAATTTAGTTTTTTATAAACTAATTCTGGAGAAATCTGAGGATCGCTTGGGACACTCTCTCAATTATTTATCATCATTTTTACCTTTACCTTTTTCTAAATCCTGGGGTATACTCCTGGCACATGCCTCAGTTCTACTAAAAGCTGAGGACATAGAAAGAAACCTGGGACCTGGAATCTTGTTATGCACCATCTACGACAAGATGGCAAGAAGAAATTCAATATGATGCATGTGATCGGTGGATCCACAAACACTTCTCACCTTTCACAATACTCTCCCATCTAAACCCTGACTGGATATGCCAGGTATGTACCCCACCCACAATAGCTAACTGTCCAAAGTCAGACAAACAAAATCACAACTTAAAACATTTTACAAGTAAACATAAACGGACTGCACAATTGAAACAAAGAAATAGAAATCTTTCTGAAACAAAACATTATCAACATTTCTCTAATTCAAGAAGCACCTCCCAGAAAACCACCCAGAACCCATATTTTACGAATATGACTTCATTTACACAACAAAATCCAAAAATCACACATTATTAGCCCACATACATAACTAACTACCATACACAAACACCTCCACAATCACAATAATATCACTAAACAACAACAACAAAATTCAATCTTTCACTATAATGATCAATAAAAAACAACATAATATAACTTAGTATAACTGACATGCTTAGTATAACTGACTGGGATAAAGAGTTTAAAGACCAAAACTTTTTTATCATGTGGGAACATTTTAAGCAAATTTTAATGAATATTCAGTCAGTATGTTTTAAAGATAAACCCATTAGGGTGGCGAAGAGAAAACCTGTTTGGTGGAATAGAGAGATAAGAGATAAAATTAATGAAAAGTGTAGATGTTTTAAAATATTCAAGGGTAGTAATAGGGAAGATGATTTAGAAAATTATAGGAAAAATAGAAACAAACTTAACCAGTCAATAAGAAAGGCAAAGAGAGAGGCAGAAATTAATTTAGCAAGGAATAGTAATAAGAACCTGAAGAAGTTTTTTAGCTTTTATAAATTTAAAAGTAAGAATAGGACAATTGGTCCAATTAAAATTGATGAAAATTTAGTGAGTTCAGATAAGGAGTTGGTCAATATTTTCAATGCTTATTTTGCTCAGTGTTTACAGAGGAAAGATTAGATAATAGTTTTGAGACTAATAGTTCTGTACATACATGTAAATAAATAGACTCTACGTAATTTGAATTTGATGTAAGATATTGATTTTAGTTGGTAATCAATATCCTAAAAGTCATTCCTATGATATATAATTCCAGTTAGAGAAAAGCACAAAACTAATGATTTATTGTCTTATATGATTTAGGCACCGACACGCATCAGAAACAGTAAGCTGTGCAACAGCCTATTGAAAGAAAGGTAAGGAAGATTGGGAAATTATAGGCCAGTTAGCTTAACAACTCTGGCTGTAAAGGTTCTGGAAAAGTTACTAAAAGGTCATATAGAGAAATATTTAGAAGATAACAAGGTATTGTATGACTCCCAGCACGGTTTCAGAAAGGGTAGGTCATGTCAGACAAACCTTTTAGAATTTATGGAATACATTATTGACTGCATTGACCGAGGAGATCCAGTTTATATTGTATATTTAGACTTTAGTAAAGCTTTTGATAAGGTTTCCCATATAAGGCTGATGAAAGGTTATTGCATTGTGGTATAGGTGATGGGGTACATTGTTGGATTAAAGAGTGTTTGCGAAATAGAAAACAGTGTGTACAACTAAATGGGAATAAATCATCATGGGAATAGTGAAGAGTGGTGTCCCACAGGGTTCAGTGCTGGGGCCACTATTGTTCCCTCATATATATAAATGATTTTTAGACTAGGGACTTAAATGCAAGGTTTGCAGATGATACTAAAGTGACCACCTCTCAGTTAAGAATAGTGAAGGATGCATAAAAAGATTCAAAATGATCTTGATAAACTTCTGGGGTGGGCAGATAAGTAAGTGGCAAATGAATTTTTAATAGTAAAAGTGTAAGGTTCTTTTCACCTAGGTTACTCAAATAAAAAGTTTTAACTAATGATATGAATGGGGATTGGCTTGAGTCTGTGGACCAAGAAAAGATTTAGGTGTGATGTTGGTAATTTGAAAGTAGCTAATCAGTGTTTGGAAGCTAGAAATAAGCTAATAAGATGCTGGGCATAATAAATCGCAATATTGTTTACAAGAGCAAGGAAGTAATAAGTAAACTGTATAATAGCTATGTTAGGCCAGTAATAGAGTATTGTGCACAAGTTTGGGCCCTTTATTTAAAGAAAGACTTAGATATGCTAGAGAGAGTGCAACATAGAGCAACAAGGATGATTTCTGGGTTTGAGGGTAAGAGCTATGAGGAAAGGCTGAAGGAGTTAGGAATGTTTTCTGTAGAAAGGCGATTTCTCAGAGGGGACATGATACAAGTCTACAAAATATTTACATCTATTGATAATACAGAGACCAATAAATTTTTCATAGTAGAACATGGACAGGTGACCAGGGGGCATAATAAAAAAATTAAGAAGAAAGCATGCATTCAGTAATAGTTGTTAAATTTTGGAATGGTCTGCCAGAGGAGGTTGTTGAGTGTGACTCGATTGCAACATTTAAGAAAGGGTTGTTAGAATGCATGTGTGACCATAACTTAGTTATTAATGCATGTGGATGGTTTGGGTATCATATAGATATATCATTAGTTTTGACTAAGCCAAATTGGTGTATTTGTAGTTACAACAATTTGACAAGCCCTAGGGTGCTTTGTGGATTTGCATGAGCATGTTTGGGTAGTGGGTTGACTGGGACAGTCTCGATAGGCCCATGTGGCTTCTTACTGTCTCTATATTCTTAATGTCTTAATAAGCTACATCAGACCTCACCACACTGCCCTAAAAACTACACACTAAACCTCCCAAATCATAATAGGTGGTGATTTCAACGCAAATTACCCAACATGGTGCAGAGCCCAAAGCACAGACCAAAGAGGAATTCACTTAACATCAAGTCTGGTTCATCTAAGCATCCTCAACAATAAAAACTTCCACACTAGAATTCCACCACAAACAAATACATCCCCAGACCTAACACTATGCTCCCCAAATCTTCACACAAAACTTCAATGGTCGACACAAACCTACCTAAACTCAGACCACCAAGCTACCAACAAACCCAACCACACTTTCAGAAAAACCTACAAAAATTACATAAAAGCAGATTGGACAAAATTCACAGAATACATATAAAATAATACACAACCAATAATAATAACAAATACTATAACAATAAACACACCCATCCAAAAACCTGCAAACCTATATATACTTCAGGGATACCACAAAAAACACTAACACGAAATCTCAAACCTGATTAAACAACATGACCTACTCAAAAAAATCAGCACAACAAATTAAAACACAAATCAATAATTTAAACACAAATTACAAACCTAATCAAAACACAAACTTCAAATAATTTTCAAACCCATTTAACAAAAAAAACTACAGAACACAAACAGCAATAGAATGTGGAGCATAATAAAAATATTAAACACAAAAAATACAACCAAACTTTCACACATGAATCTATCAAAAATCTTGAAAATGAAAAGCAGCCATGACCAAAAAGAGAAATAATACCAACAGATATAAAAAACAACATAAAGACCCTCAAAAACTCACCAGCAACCGGCCCAGATAACATCTCAAACATCCACATTAAACACTTAGAAAATATTGCACTAGCTCATTTACCACACATATACGACAGTTCCATCAAATTAAATCACATTCAGTGCATCTGGAAAAGAGAAACACACACTCGGCAGAAAAAGGCATAAAATTGATGTTTCTCAAGCACAACCTTTCCTATATTTGAATTTCAATACTAGTGCAAAGAGTATTTAATCCAGTGTAAAATCTCTTTCATTAAGGTTGGAGGATGGGGAAAGAGGTTGGTGGGGTGCTCACCGTCTCCACCCTGGTAACAATTATATTAATAGATTGTATCTAAACCTCGTACAGTATATATATATATATATATATATATGTTGTTATATATAGCAGCAGTTAAAGAGCAGCAGTTATAAAGAGCAGCAGGTTAGGTATATATATATATTATACATATATATTATATATATATATATATTTATATGTGTATAATAATTAATATATATATATATGTGTCTATATAGGTCTCGATATATATATATATATATATATATATATATATATAGATATCATATATATATATATATATTATATTATTATTATATATTATTAAGGTTATATATATATATATATATATACATATTATATATATATATATATATTATTATATATATATATATATATATATAGCAAAGAAGTTATTATTATTATTATATACATGTTGGCTACATATATATTATTGCTGCTACATATTACATGTTATGTTGTTAGCAAGAAAGATATAGGCAGTTGAAAGAGATTGATGTACAAAAATATTTATATATATATATATATATATATATATATATATATATATATATATATATATATATATATATATATATATAATGTTTATATTTATATTTATATTTATATAAACTTGCTTGGCCCCTGCTCTTCTCCTATGAGAAATGTGTGGATCCATGAAATATTGTGCCACCATGGCAGGCTAGACCCAGAGATCCATAAAAGAAAAAGTCAAAACTATTTTTAGTGTCCATTAGGTCTGAGCAGTTTAGCAGGAGATGTCCTGTATCGTTAATTGTCAGGGAGGGACATCTTTGACTGTACTGAGATGGAGAATTGTGAATTTTATATTTATATTCCTGAAGGGGGGGGGGATTATGCCCAGAGTGTAAGCAGGACAGCATTACATTGGTTTGATGGTTCATAGTTTGTTCTGTGGATGATATTTCAGGTGGGTATGCCTGAGGTATGGTGTTATTTGGATACATGGAGATTGTTCTTTGGGTTAACTGAGTGTGGATTTGTTTAATAATAAGAGTATCTAGGGGCAGGGGAGGGAGCATGTTGTGAATGTCTGAGTAGTACAAAACTTGTGTGATCCTTTTTTTTTCTCAGTGGAAATATGGCTGCTGTAATCTTTGATATAGGTGGTGGTCTATTGAAAGTGACTTGCTGTATAATTTACAGCCCATCATGACGAGATAGGTACTAACTGGAACTGGAAGAATTTTTGTTTCAATAAAAGTTATGGATGGGTTTGAAGGGGAGACAGCCTGTTATTATTCTAAGAGCTTTATTTTGTTATCCTTTTAGTTTTTGCCTATTGGACTGTGATATTGCTGGTGATGCATAGTTTAAAAATGGATGGAGATGCTGCTGCCTGTATACTATTGAGAGGGTCTCTTTGTTTTGGCCGAAATTTGCTCAGGTTAATGTTTTCATTGCGTTTAATTTGTGTTGCCTTAGATGTAATATTTATGTGGGAGTTAATGTCATGTGTGTATCGAAGGTTAAGCCCAAGATAGTGGGTTGTTTATTGAGAGGAAGTGTAATGTTTGAAAGGAACACATTTGGATGGGTGTTGGATTCTCTTTAATCCGGTGTAGGTATTGTGATGAATTTTTGAGAGGAGATGATGGTCATTCTATTTGTTAATAGCCATTGTTTAAGTTGGTTTATCTATTTCTATATTTATATAGGAGTGATTAAGCTGCTGATTTTTATAGAATTGGGAACTCTTATTATACAGTTCGTATGTGCGGGAGGTGTGGCATCCTTTTATGACTCTTAACTGTATATCCGGTTAGGAAGTTTGCAATTATTTTCTTTTCATTAATGTTTATATCTGTATTTAATACTTTATATATATTAAGAGGTGGTGTGGAACTGTATCAAAAGCCTTGTTTATGTCTATTGTTATTAGAAGAGTATGTTTGTGGGTATTGTTATTAGAAGAGTATGTTTGTGGGTATTGTTATTAGAAGAGTATGTTTGTGGGGTAGGGCTCGGTTAAATCCTGTTAGGATGCTTTGTGTTAGATTGGTTAGTAGTATAGTGGTAAAATGTTTTTGTTTGAATCCATGTTTGGTATCCAAGAGGGGGGATAGAAATGGAGATTCTATTTAGGGTTAACCTCTTGAATATTTTCGATATTGTAGAGAGCTACGATAAAGGTCTATACGAAGCTGGGTTATCGGGTAGTTTGTTAGGTTTTAATATGGGGATTATGTGTGCGTTTTTCCAGAAAAGTGGGATAGTGTTAGTTGGCCAAGCTATGCTGAATATTTTGGTTAGGATTTTTGTGGCGTTAGTTTCTAAGTGTTTGAGGTGAATATAAGATGAGTTTTTGAGGTTTTTGATGGTTTTAGGTACCTTTAAGGGAGTGAATGGGGGATTTTCTAAGTTATTCAATTTCTTAAGTTGTTTAATTGTTTATCTATTTGTGCGGATTGTAGGTTTGTGACTTATATTGGGTTAGTGTTGGTTGTTTTTGTGGTGTAAATTTTTTTTTTTATTATTTGATATATTTTTGTTGTATTAGTTTTATGGCTTAGTGTGCTTGTATAGTAATGACAATTTTTATTCTTATTTGAGTTATTTAATCTATTGTTGAGTATATGAATAGGTTAATTT
>JABUQX010079252.1:0-10000 GCA_015478945.1 Trachelipus rathkii | reverse complement strand
TTTCTTTTTTAGGGATTTTTACTTTTTGAGTGTTTTTTTTTTGAGGTTTGACGAAGTGATTTTGGATTTTTGTGCAATTGAAGGTATTTATTTATTTATTTCTAAAATCACTTTAATAAAAACAATTATACTGAAAACTGACCAGTGGTTTGACGTCAACTAGAACGCCAAGTTTATCAGGTGGTGGGTAAAGACTCCCTCCCCTGAATAGTTCCAAGGCATGAATACGGGTAAAGTATTGTAAAAAGACTTTGATTCCTACTAAGTTTTTTTTTCCTAAATGGAACCCAAGCCGAAGTTTCACCATTCAAGAGGGGAAACCTCATTTGAATTTAATTCAAAACTCGGCAGGACCAACCATCATTGAAAACTTTTTCGTTATGTGTTCTAAATAATACAAATATTATGAAAGTGTGTGCATGAAATTATGCATTCCACTGCAACTTTCTAATCATACTAACCGATTGTAAATGACCCCTGAGTGTTCATTAGATAACACCAAAATCGTTTATCAATCAGTTTCATCTTTTTGCATTAAAGATGGTGTTACAGGATCTGAAATACTATGGGCATTAAAGGTGGTGGATGATAAAGTGTCTTTAAACTCGTGTGCAGATATAGGAGAAACATTTAAATTAATATTTCCAGATGTGCAGTAGCTTCAAATTTAAAATGGGGCCGATGAATATGTGATTAACCATGATTAACCATGGGCTTGCTCCCTATTTTTCTAGAAGCAAAAGCACAATACACTTTACTTTGCAGTGAAGCTCATTCTCCCCTTGAATTAAAATTCAAAAATATTTTTTGGATGGTGATTGTCTTCCTAAGAGAGACTTGATTAGTTTGTTTTTTTCTATAGTACCTGGGAATCAATGTAAGTGTAATTGTGGCAAATTATTAAATTGGACTGATATTTCGCATGGAAATGCGACAGTGGAAGGGAGGGTTTTCTATAATAAATTAAGCAATTTTAGTGGAGAAACTGAAAGAACATAGTGATTTCTCAAAGAACAGTGCCAATGCTATAAGATCTCATGAAAAGTATTCAAATAAGTTCTATCACTCATTAAATGTTGACAAATGTAAGAGCTGCCCATAGGAGATATGAGAACATCTCAGAACCGAATCAAAACAGAACCAAGGGTTGAGTTAGAGGAAAACAAAAGGTTAAAGAAATTATCCTTTTCATTGGAAGAAAACCATCAAAGAAGCAGAGAAAAGATGTTTAGAAACTGAAAGCTTTGACAGCAAAGAGACGCTATAAAATCAAAATTCAGTGCTTGAGAAAGAAGTTAACGGCAAAATTCTCTCCCCATTAGAAAACTTTTGGATCAACAGTGGACGTTATTTGCACTAAGTCCATTAAATGTTGTAAAGCTTTTAATTATTCCTTTTTGTATAATAAAACTGTTTACTTTTGGAAAAAATAAAAGGAGTGCGTTGGACGGCTACGGCGTTGGACGGGGGGGAAGGTATAGGCTGATTAGTAATAAAATAAAATATTTTTTTAAATTCATCCATGATGAATAGAAGCAGTTTCTAAAGTAAATTTCAATAGTTTAATGTATGAACTGAGAAATAGGCTGCAATAATGATTAATAGATATTTTATACGCCAAAAGTTACGAACACGCTGGTTCAGGGAAATTTGCTGATTTTGGTCGGGAATGTAGGAAAGTCAGGGAAATCAAAAATTCAAAATTTGCAGAAAATGTGTAGAGTTTCAGTTGATTTGTAGATAAGCATTTAGGGCTTCAGTTGATTCATGGAAATGCAAGCAGGGCTTCAGTTGATAGGAGGGAACATGTAATGCTTTACTTTAATTTTTTTTTGTTTTTCCTTTTAAAGTGAATATGGAAAAATAAAAGTAAGAACTTCAGATATTATCAGGATATTACTTGCTGAATTTTTCTTTTTTCAAAATTATTGAAATTGGTTCAGTTTAGTAATTAGTGCTACAAAACCATCAAAATTTTATCCATGGTTTGGTAATGTTTTGCAAGGAGAATTCTCAGAAATCCTCTGGCTATATGAGGCAATAAATACAAAATGAAATTTTTTATCCTTCAAAAGAATATTTTGCCATTTTGAATTTCTGAATGTGATCAACAAAAAGTCTTTTTAAATAGTCTTTATTTCAGCATGGTTATAACTTTGTTAAATATCTCTAATTTTGCCATTGGTGTGGTTCATATTCCCTAGCTTAAATAAATGTTACTAAAGGTTTTGTATATTAATATCGGACTCTGTGTTGTTTTTTATATTTATCTCCTTCACAGATTTACACAAATTAGTTCACACGTAATTGGCAAAATAAAATGGATGGTTTTTCTTTAGGGTGTATTTGTTAAAAGCAGAATAAAATTTTATAGTGTGCCGATACCCTATCTCTGCCAAGTGTTAGAGTGCAGTGAGAGGCTAATGTTACCAGTTGAAGAACTGCATGTAGATGAGCAAATAAAAAACAAAACAAAATTGACTTCCTGGAATATTTTATAAGATATAATAAAAATCAAGTAGTAAAATGACCTTTCAATGTCTGGGCTTCTAAAAATAGCCTAGTTTGTTTCATTAGAACCCTTTTACATATTGAAAAAAAAAAACGGATAAAGTGGGTTTAGTTGTTATCCTAGTTGTCCAATTAGCAAGATTTTTGATAAAAAAATTTTTTTTTTTTTAATTGTTAATTATTTTATAAATGTTAAAAAGATTTGAAATTTTTTGACAGTTGCGAATACCAATAACTAATAAAGTAGAGAAAATGTGGCTAAAGCCAGTACTTAGATTTGCTCCTATCTGGACCATATTTGTTGGATATTATTTTCTCTGAATTATTATTATTATTACTTGACATGGTACAAAGTAGGGTTAGCTGATGCACTGGGTGTAGTGCTGCGCTTGGTGGGCTTGGTGGGCTCATTTTGGTGCAGTGCAATGTGGCACAATTTCAGTGCCCCTGTGTGTGTTGCAGTGATGCCCATTGAAACAGAGGTGCAGTGAAGTGCAACAAAAATGCACTTACTCAGGTGTAGTGCTCAGACAACCCTATTACAAAGGTATCATAATTATTATTATTATTGTTATTGTGTCCATAGCTCACTGGTGGAATTTTTTGGAGGACACTACTGAGTTGTCAGAACTCGGAGCTGGTATCTAAATATCTAAACATTCCCTCCAAAATTATTATTATTATTATTATTATTATTATTATTATTATTATTATTATTATTATTATTATTATTATTATTATTATTATTATTATTATTATTATTATTATTATTATTATTATTATTATTATTATTATTATTATTATTATTATTATTATTATTATTATTATTATTTTATTATTGATTATTATGTATTATTATTATTATTATTATTATTATTATTATTATTATTATTATTATTTTGCAAATTGAACATAGCTATGTAAAAAGGAACAATCTCGCAACATTGAAATTTTAGAGTAATGTTAGCAGTGTAGTAGTAGTAGTAGTAGTAAAAAAATTTTTTTTTGCAAAATAGTACCAAGCTTTATATAAGTTACCATAGCTTGAGATAAGAACCATCCCATATCTTTTCATGTGTACTTTTAGTAATGTTTGTAAGTAAAGATGTGGGTTGGTTACTTTTTGCATAACTACACCGATTAAGAATGATAAGTATTTAAATTGAAAATTATAACATTCATTTTTACTCCATTGTGTTTCTTAATAAGTTAAGAGGTATATATTATTTTGTAAGATTTAAGAGGTGTGTACTATGTGTATGTGTAGTTTATAACTATGCAGTAAATTATGCAGATGCTTATGTTATCGAAGCTTAGTTAAAATATTTATTATGTTGTTTTAATGTAACACATAATCATTTTATTTTAGGAAGGTTTTATATGTAGTGTAATTGTTGTGTAATTAATAGTTTGTAACTTATTAAATTTTCAGGGTGATGGTGTGACCCAGGAACAAAGACGAGAGGCTGAACAAGTTTTTCTTCAATTACGGAATACAAAAAATCCATTTAATTTATGTAGACAGATACTTGGTAAGGTTTATAAACCCATTTTTATTTATTTAGCATTGATTTTTTTTTTTATATACCGGTATATAAAATTTTATTCAGTTTATGGTGGAAATTTTTGAGATACAAATTTCATTATTAAAATCGTAATTTAAAAATAAAATAAAAATGTTATGTACATGTTTTTTTTTTTCCAGAAACTTCCAAAACAGAGTATTTATTATTTGAAGCAGCAATTTTACTGAGGTTAGGGATTATACGAGAATGGAATACTCTGTCGAGGGAAGACATAATTCAGTTAAGAAGATATATTTTACATTATATTGTAAACAACCAAACAGAAAAAATACATTGTGTTCGAGAAATGCTGAGTCAGGTTGGTATAACGCTGATTAATGTTTAAATTCGGTTCTATGTATGGACACATTATATTAGGTCAATATTTGTGAATTGCAGTGTTTCAAAAATACATTATTATTAATTATTTATTATTATTATTATTATTATTATTATTATTATTATTATTATTATTATTATTATTATTATTATTATTATTATTATTATTATTATTATTATTATTATTACCCTTTAGGTTCGAAAAGTATTTTCCTGTGTTTATCAATATTTAGAAAATATTTATTCTTGAGATCACATCTAAGCCCAAGGATTTTATTCTCAGTAATTGATTGTAAACTATTGATTTGCATAAATATACCTGTTTTGTGTGTGCATATTTATCAAGTTGCACAATTGCACTATGTTTCAGGTGTCACTTTAGTTTGAGGGAAGATTGTGGTGATACTTAAGATTTAAATGACTCTTGCCAAATCACCTTTTGCCATACATTCTGTATGATGTGATGTGTTGATGTGTTATGAACCACATTTTTAACTATTAATTAATGAAAAATTGTATATACTGAATATAAAATTTTCCCTTTAGATAAATAAATTTCTATCAAAATATGGGAATGAATAAAGCATTTTTTATTATTTAACCAAACAGGTGGTTGCAATCATTGTAAAAAGATTAAGTGTTGAAGAAGAGTCATGTGAAGATCGAACACAATTTTTATCTGAAGTGGAGCAGCTAATATCGATGCCAGATAATAATATGGTTAGCTTTATTTAGTAACTAAAATGCACTGAAGTATTGAGTGCCTTTATGGTTTTAATTTTGTGATTATAAGTCTAATATTTTTCTTTTTAACTTGCAATATTTAATTTTTCCATAGTTTTATTAGTTTTATATATTCTTTCATTCAAATTTCTCTTTTTTAAATTTTCATGAAATTTTATATTGTTGCAAGCATTATAAAACTTCTAAATATGGATTTTTGTTTAAATTTTCATTAATAATAACAACTATGAAGGAGTCAATTTTCAATCTCCTATTCAAATTTATCTAATGGTCATAAGAGTTCATAAAAGATTTGAGAACTGTACTCAGAACAGAAAAAGTTTGAAAAAGTTGAAGTGGGATTTTTTATATATCTTTTTCAAATCTTAGTCTCTACTACTTATATTCTTAATTAGCTTTTGAGATAGTCAAATTTGTTTTTGTTTTCTTTTTCAGAGAATGATTGGGTGCAGTATTATTAATGCTTTAATGCAAGAATACGCAGTAACAGTTAAATCAACAGATGTTGGACTAACGTGGGAAACTCATTTCAAAGCTAAAAAACAGTTTGAGGTATGTATACTTAATTTGGAATTTTGGTATTTTATTCTTGCTATTAATTATATTTTTTGACAGTTGAAATATAAATAAAAAGTTATCCTTTATGTACAATTTTAGTAAAACAACAAATGTTTTATATTAAATAATCACAGAAATTGAATTTTATTTTATTCTTGCTAACGTTTTGTTTATATATATATATATATATATATATATATATATAAAAAAATGTTATTCTTTATGTACAGTTTTATATATATATATATATATATATATATATATATATATATATATATATATATATATATATATATATATATATATATATATATATTTATATATATGCTAACTAACTATATATATATATATATATATATAACTAATATGTAATATATATATAATATATATATATATATATATATATATATATATTTAAATATAATATATATATATATATATATATATATATATATATATATATATATATATATATATATATATATATATATATATTATATATATATATATATATATATATATATATATATCTATATATATATTTTTTTATATATATATGTGCTCCTAGCTGTTTATTTTTTTTATGTATATATAATAATAACCAATAATAATATATATATATATATATAAACTTTAATATATATTATAAGTTGTTAAATACAACAAATAATAATAATACAAATGATAATAATAATACAAATGATATTAATAATACAAATAATAATACAAACGATAAGAATAATAATTATGAATAAAACATATTATCCTTTTTGTACAGTTTTAGTAATACAGCAGATTTTTTTTTTTATATTAGGGAGATTGAAATGAAGGGAAAATACTTTTGTGCATTTCCAGTGTATTTTAATTAATCTTTTAATAAAGTTGTTCTGTTTTTTTTTTGTTATCTTAGGGAACAGACCTTCGTCGGATATTTCTCTTCATAGTTTCGATGTTGGGTGAAGTCATCAAATATGAGGGGGATATCAAGCTAAATGCCGAATTATATAGCTTGTTGTACAAACTTATCACAATTGCAGAAAATACGCTTACATGGTCATTTATTTCTCTGCATTATATCCTTTTCAAGCATTATTATTATTATTATTATTATTATTATTATTATTATTATTATTATTATTATTATTATTATTATTATTATTATTTATTATTTTTTATGTTTGGGTTTAGTGTTATAATGTTGAGAGCATGTGAGAAATTGTAAGTTAGGTTTTATTTTGCCATAAAAAGTTGAAAGGAGGAAAATATTAGATATGCTCTTGACTTTGAGGATAGAGATAGTGTAGAAATTGATGAGAAAATAGAAACTGGTAATTTTATTTGAAGTAAGAATTCAAATGTATAAGATTCAATAGAAAAATATAGGCTATAATGAAGTGATTGGAACTTTGTTAAATGTGTTGATTCTAGCGGCTATGTAATTTAGTAGTGTGTTTTTATTTTACAGCCGAGTGAATTAGGGTAATTTAATTGTTTGTACTAATATCGGTTTACAAATAATATTTTTAAAAAAAGCTATTTTAATAGCCAATAGATCGCAATGTGAGTATAAATAAGGTTTAATTTATTTATTTAGCTGGTTATAATACTGAAAATGAAAAGAAAAATTTTAAGAAAAATTATCTTAAGTCAATTGATATTAGGTTACTTGGATCTCGTCGAGGACACAAGTAGTCATGTGGATGTTTGGACTGTTATTTAAAAGACAGTTTAATATAAAATACATAGAAAAGAAATGGGCTTATGAGGGGACGTTTTCGTCCTTTGAGCCCATGAAGTATTATACTGTTTCAAATTCAAATTTATTTTTAATAGAGAAATCGTAAATTAAAACAGTTTATATAATATGAAATAATCTTAATCCTAATAAACTAGATAACTAATAAAAACAATAATAATAATAATAGTAATAATAATACTAATAATAATTGGATTAAGAATACTAATAATGATACTACTACCACCACTTTTACTACTACTAATCAAAATAATAATAATAGCAACCAAGACTAATAATGACAACCATCAATAATAATAACGATAACAGTAATGACAATAAGAAAAGAGAAGAGAAATGATCCTAATGCCACTAGTTAATGATAATTCAATTCGAAATTTTTTATTCAATACATAGAAATTAATTTAGTCATTAAATAACAAAGATGACATACATTTTTATATTATATTGCAAATATTTTACAATTTCAATTCATCAATCAATTTTAATAACCAAAATTAATTTCCCTAGTATGTGAAATGGGTCTACTAATTGCAACACAGTGTTGTCTCCTTTGAGACCCGAAATACATTTAATAATTATGAGTCTAAAAATAATTATAACAATAATAATAATAATAATAACAATAATAATAATAATAATAATAATAATAATAATAATAATAATAATAATAATAATAATAATAATAATAATAATAATACCAATATTAATAGTAACAATAAAAACTAATAATAATAATAGCAATAATAATAATAATAATAATAATAATAATAATAATAATAATAATAATAATAATAATAATAATATAATTATTAAGATTATAATAATAATTATAATAATTAAGAAGTATAGATCTAAAGTTCAATATGTTCAGATGGACAATCTTAGGAGCATGCTAGGTGTGAGAAGAATTAATAAAATGAGGAATGAACTTATTAGAGAGTTGTGTGGTGTGACGAAAGGGGTAAATGAGAGAATAAATGAAAGTATGTTGAGATGGTTTGGTCATGTGGAAAGGATGAATGATAGTCGGTTGGTTAAGCGGATGTATAGTGGTGAGTGTGTTGGGAACCGACCGGCTGGGAGACTGAAGAGAAAGTGGATCGAGTCGGTGAACGAATGTCTGAAGAAGAGAAATGAGAGTTTGGCAGAGGCGAGAATAAAGGTGCATGATAGGAGAGAATGGCTGGGTTTTGTATGGGGGCATGGTTGTGGCCCACCTGCGGGAGGTGAACCCTTACATTGATTTACCATAGTGAGGGGCTGTCGCGGTCCTAAGAAGCTCTAGGGTGGATTTTTCTGTCTGACGAGTTTCACTAATTAATGGTACAGAGGGGGCGAAGGCTAGGGCTTTCTTTTCGACATTTGTCATACTCTCCTACTGCTTTTCTTTTCCGATGCTTGTAGCGCACCTTACTCCCAGTCTTGGGAAGAAGAGGTAGGTAAAGAAAGAAAGAAAGAAAGAAAGTAAAACATGTTATATTACTAGTAACAGTATCAAATCAATACAGTCATTACAAACAATGAAACCAAACATAATGCTATTTCATAACCTAATAATGATAATTGTATGATTGGAACTGTATGTGTGTATGTGAATGTATGTGTATTGCATGTTACAGACTTAATAATAATAATAATAATAATAATAATAATAATAATAATAATAATAATAATAAACTAAAACTAACACTATTAATGATGATAAACATTTCCCATTATATCATTATTATATAATGCAGTAATAATAATAATAATAATAATAATAATAATGAAATACATACTACTGCTACTAATAATAAATAATCAAAAACAACAACAACAACAACAACAAATAATAATACAAATAAAAATAATAATACAAATAATGATAATAATAATAATACAAATAATAATTCAAATAATAATAATAATACAAATAATAATAATACAAATGATAATAATAATACAAATGATATTAATAATACAAATAATAATACAAACGATAAGAATAATAATACAAATAATAATAATACAAAATTTGTATTATTTTTATTATTATTATTATTATTATTATTATTATTATTATTATTATTATTATTATTATTATTATTATTATTATTATTATTGTTTGTATTACAAATTATTATTATTTGTATTACAAATAATAATACAAATAATAATAATAATACAAATATTATTATTTGTATTATTATTATTATTATTGTTTGTATTACAAATTATTATTTGTATTACAAATAATAATACAAATAATAATAATAATACAAATAAGAATAATAATGATACAAATAATATTAATAATAATAAAATAGTAATAACAAATATTAATAATAATATTAGTAATTATACCACTACAACTGCATCTAGTTGGGGTTAACATTTATATAAAAGGGTGGAATTAAATTTAAATGACTTAAAAATGCATTTTTCAAAAATTTTGAAGCAGATGCAGAGGGTTTCTTTTTCTGAAAACATCAATAAATGACATTTTTTGGGTGGGTGAGTGGGGAGATAAGAATTGTTTTGA
>JABUQX010079251.1:17500-29955 GCA_015478945.1 Trachelipus rathkii | reverse complement strand
TATTGCCATTTTACCGTAAGACTAGCTGAATAGGTGGAATAAAAAGGAGGAATTAACTCAATTGTGGTTTAACGACTGGATTATGGCCTTGTTAATCCGTTGTGAGATTATTAATTGAAATAAACATAGCGCGCGGATATACTTCATTGGTGAGAAGTAATTTTATTTTGTGTCTTAAACTAAAGGGTTAGGTATGCGTATCAGCCTGGATACTTTTCGCTCATGTCGTTATTCTGTGGATCTACGTGGATAATCTTTCAATTCGATTGACAACATCGGGGCTTTCATATCACCGCGCAGTCAACAATTCAATCTCTCGGATCTTCTACGGAAAATCTCATCGCGGATCAACTTGTACTTCGCACTGATTCGTTTGTATCCTATTGTATTGCGGAATATGCGTGTTAGGTATAATATACCTATACAGGTGGCCTTATTAGTTTTCCTACGGGGGCCATGGCCCCCCACAATATACTCAGTATTTTTATATTTATATTATTACCTATGATAGGTTATATATATTTTATATATATATAGTATATACTTATATTGAATATACCTTACTCCTAATATATACCTCGATACCTTTTATCCGAAAGCTATACTGTATAGCCTACCTAATATATATATATATCAGCTACTATACGGGCTTAGTACTCAGGTATAAAATAGCCTAAGATAAATAATATAAATACTACTTAACCGTAGGCGTACCGGTATATATACGAGGTAAGCCCACCGATTACTTCCTAGGGGGGGTGCAACCACATATAATATATATATTATAACTATATATATATATATATATATATATATATATATATATGACTTCATATTTTTATATACCATCCTTAACATAGTTATATATATAAACTTTATGAATTAAAATATTTTTATTATACCTCAGGTTATATATAGAATATATTATACTTTTATTTACGTGATAGCTTTATATATATTATAATATACTGTATATATTCTTATATATATACTATATCATACCTTTAATATATATTCATATGTATTAATTAATTATCCTTTTACCAACCGTTCATAGTGATTATCATATTCTTTTAATCTGAGATAAAAGAAATTTTTAATTATTTTATTCTATATTTAAAATTATAATACTTTTATTGAGAAGAAAAAGCATGTGGAAGGTTTCAAAAACTGTATACAGTGATATTAACTACTAATATTATATATATATAATATATTAACAACCATACGATATGATATAATTCATAACATAAAGATATCCATATATTATATTAATAATTATAATATATTTATATATAGTATATCATATTATATTATTAATACTAGTATTAATAAATATTTTATGATTTGCTAGAAAAGGATCAAATATTGCAATAAATGGAGTAATCCTCACAAATTATTAAAGTTTAAAATATTACTTTAAAGAAATATAAGCACATAAAATAAAAAAGGAATATAAATTATACCCATTTCATTTTTTTCTACTAAAAGTTAAAAAATAAAATTTAATAATAATAAATAAATATCTTATCTAAAATATAATCATTATTAGTTTTTGAAATTTACAATAAATAAAAATGAAAGATAAATATACAAATAAAATTAAATAAAAATTTTTCCTTTAAGACATGATATAAATATTTCAAAGAAAATACAAGATAGGTTAATATAATCCCTTTTAATTATAAAAAGACCTGTTTTTGGGATCTCATCTATGATTAATTTTTTTAATTTACTTATGTATAGTCCATATTTTTCGCGATAATAGTATCATACTTGTGTAGAGAGTTGATTATAATTAGGTAGGGTTTTTTTGGAATAGCAGTTAAGAGATATTGATTTTAGGTGACCAAACCAAGTCCGCGTAGGTCCCCGGCGGTGCCACATTGAACCGTAATTTACTGTCTCATCACATTCTTGGCTTTCCGCTATCTTCTTTTAGTATATAAACGGGATGATGAAAGTTAAAATCGCATTGAATTATACATTTTTTATGTATTTTAACATTTAAGATGTTTATTATAATAGTATTTAGTTCACAAAGTCTATAAATGACTGTGCAAACTTACAATTCAAATCACTACGACTCCTCCTAACGTTTATTCTGAGTATGCCGACTTACTAATTGCCGACATCACCAACATACAGAATAATTATACAGAAAATTTAATACATGATTGATTTATATGGGAATTGGGGAGTTTAACTCGGAAAAATATTGAAGACACTTTGTTGATATGAACCACCTGGCCATTTAGTTAAACAATTATTCTGTCTCTAGTAGTTCATATATGAGTGACGAAAATTATGCAAATATAAATTATCATAAACGATATATATTCGAATAATTTAAATATATACTAATTGCTAATAAAATATCGTATAGAATAAATAGTTTTAAATATAAATAAAGTCAAAAAATAAATTATATTTTAGGAAAAATATTAATTTAGTCTTCCAAAAATATAATAATAATTCAAGCAATATATAATTGAGAAATTTAATTTGAAGAAGAATTATTAATAGATAAAATTAAGATATATTAGCATTATACTAATATACAATATACGAGCGAAATTGCAAGATGACTCATTCTGCAGACTAGGTAATCACTCGCTCGATCATTACTTAATTTTGACAACAAGGTTATATCCACTCGCCTACAAACGGACTACATAAAAGTGTCATGTTAGGGGCTGGTTTGTATATAAGTCCTTCTGCTTCTTCCGCCGGGGATCGGGGGTGGAAGATTATTCGGCTCTACTCCTAAAAAGCTATAGTAATGAATATATTAAATAATAATTCTATAATAATAATAATAATAATCCAATTAACAACCATGATAAATTAACTCATTCGACGCAGCATACAATATAAATAATAATAATAATAATAATAACAGATATGGTATGGTAGCCATTTAAAATTCGAAATATTTACCTCATAGACTTTGGCCCATGAAAGTTCCTTGACTATATAAAATCATCTATATTACATAACACTATACACCCAGAGCCACATCCCACTTTCTTGTGAGGCACTCTTTGACATTATAAATAAAATATAATTGGATACTTACTTAACGCTTACTAATTTCGTATGGGCTGCCTACGCCACTATATATGTTAATAATAACAAAAATCGCCACACACTAGTGATTATTAATTGGCTTCGTCCCTAAATCGAAAATTATATATATCAATCTGATATTTCCACTATTTCGGACGCAGTATGGTTGGTTGTCAAAATTAAAATGATAGAGGAATCGAAAATTGAAACTTATTCTTAAAGATAATTAGATGTCTGTAATTGGGATTCATTATATACTCACTATATTAGCAGCTATTATCTCAGTAGCAGCAAAATTATTTTTTTGGCTCTAAGATCGATATGCTAATGATACCATTCTGGATTAGGTGTACAAGTCTCTAATTCGCAAGATCGAGATGTGTCGCCAAATATTCTATTGCATACATGAATGTTGGTCTACTATCACTGTCTCGTTTGCCTCATCATTTGTCTAATTACACGATGATCCTCGGAAGCGTTATGTTTGTAGCACAAGTTACACCCACATAACATACGTAAAGTTCAACGCAGTATTGCTCACGGAGTAGACTCATAAAATTGCACAATAAGTCGTAATATATACTCGTTGAAATTACTACCAAATTTTGAATAAGAGCACGGACATTTTCTGATCTTAGGCTGGCGGAGTCCCTTCTTATAAGAAAACATAGACCGGACATTAATATAAATATAACGAAATTGTCCGATTACCTTAACATTTTTACTTAGAAGATGAGAAAGAAGAATGCAATTAAATTAGTAACTTCACCTTTAACTCTTTCTATTATACTGTGTTTTAATTTAGATCTGTATCTATCGGTTATATTAAGTTGGTGTTACATAATTGTTATTATTTTATAATTAGTTTTGGCTTCGGGTTTCTTAAGAATGTAGAGAAAGCTCAAAAAGCTTTAAACAATTTACTACGTTTCGATAGATGTATATTATCCGTAGTAGGAGTTTCTATTTAGTCAAATGGTCAGATTAGTTACTCATTAAAAAAAATTACTAGAAACTTTGTGTATACGCAATCATATGCAGGACATGCTCTTCTAGGCGTAATTTCTGTGGAATATAATAAGTGCTGTGTATATAATAATTTTATAAGTAGAAATCAAATAAAAAATTACTTTAGTCGTTATCACTAATAATATAATACAATTAATAATAATAATAATAATAATCCATCCAATAATAATTATATTAATATATTAATATATCATGAATAATCAATATAATAATAAAATAAGCTTGATGAAAAATTTAATTTAAAAAGTAATTATAAATTTAAGTACAAAATTAATATTGATTTATGTTTAAAATAAAATGTAATTAATAATAACAATATTTAATAAATTACATAGAAGAAGAAGGTGTATAATGGATGGTGTATACTATAACTATACTCTATACTACTACTACTACTCCTACTACTACTTACTAATAATATAATAATAATAATGAATAATAGTGACAGCATAATAATAATCCAATATATAATATAATATATCATTGTATAATAATAAAAATAATAACTTATAAATAAATAGATAAATATTTAGATTCACATCTATGATTATTCAATTGTAAGTCAATCTAGACAATATCCCATAATCTTAAATAATAACAGCAATATCATATAAATATATGCGATATGACCAATATATCAACAAAAATTTAAAAACTACAAGCAAGAATACATATTTGAGTACTCCAATACACTACTTACACCCACGACATATATATATATAACAACATATCTATGTATAGATAACAACAACTAACAAAACTAAAAACACACTATATTTAGAACTGTTTCATATTACCAAGTTTGGTGACATTCTATGCAACTAATAAAAAATAATAATAATAAAAAACAATAATAATTAATAACAATATAGTGAATAGATTAATATAAAATAAAATAAGACATACAACAAACAAATGGAAAGCAATAAAGAAAGAACAAAAGATCACTGATATCTCAAGCAGAAATATATAAGAAATAGAAGGGCAGAATGTTATTATTATTAGTATTTCTAAATAAATAAAAGTGGTAAAGATTAGTATTTGGGAGTTAATTCAATTTAAAGTAAAAATACATGCATAGATACATAATATTGAGAATAAATATACATGATTTTATCAAATAATTAAAAAAAATATTTAAATAAAAGTTAAATTAAATTTTAAATCGGAGTATTACTTCTCAATTAAAGTACGTAGATTCATATTGGCAAGTATTAAAACTTTGACTTATGAATATACTATATATATATATAACGAACCTAAATTATTGTATAACAACATTATATATATATATAATATATTATATCTATATATTATATATTAACTACTTATATTAATTAATATATAATATATATATTGGAAATATATTAATTATATATATAATATATATTATGATATATTAAATATATATATATATATATATATCTATATTTATAAATATTATATATATAGTAATATTCCTTATTATTATCATATCTTAATATATAATATTTATTAATAATATATATAATATATATATAAATATATATATATATATAATATATATATTATAATATATTAATATATATATATTAATTATATCTAATATTTACATAAGTAATACATAAAAGTTGGGTCTTATATGCAACTAGAACCTTCTCGGGAGGAGGGAAGAAGAAAAAATTTCCTATTAGAAACTGTATGCATGCGATAATAGATGGAGGAAAGAATTATTTCCATGCATTTATTTCAGTGATCATTTAATAATCAAAATTATTTCGTGCTCTACGTGCAAAGTTGTGTTGTAGACACCTCTTTCAAGCATATCATATAAGTTGACGAGAAATATATACAATGTAGAGTAGAAGAATATTAATGCTTATATCAAAAATTATTCCTAGTAATAATTCAAGAGTTATGTTCATGTATGCATGCTGTGTTGTACGAAATAAATTTAATCTTTATGGTATTATTATTGAAGGTAAGTAGAATAAAGAAAAATCACTCACCAAAAGTACATATTTACTATAATATATATATATATTATAATATTATCATATAATTATATTATATATATATATTAATTATATACTATATATATATTAATTTATATGATATATATAATGATAATATTATTTATAATATATATATAATATATATATATATAATTACTATATATAATTTATTGAATATATATTATATACTAATATATATATTATATATATATATATTAATCATAATTATAGTATACTAACTAATATATATCAGTATACAACAAATTAACTCATATCAGCATACAGTAGGGCGTTAACATGTGTGATGAGGAAGGGTAGAAAAGGTTGAAGAATAGCGAGAGACACTTTATTTGTGACATAATATGACATTAAATCATGCGTGGAATTCCTCCCCATAAATAGTAGTTGATATATGAGTAGTTAGTAAAGGTTATTATTATTGCCTATAGGGGTACAGCCCAAAGTGGAGTCTCGAGCAATATTAATAGAGTGTATTATGGTAAGGTTCAGGTCGAGTATTATAAGTAATAAAATAACATATTATATATAATATATATATATAGTATATATATATATATATATAAGAATCACCCGAATAGGGATCTTTTTGTGAATAGGCTAGAGAGTGCATAGATATGTCGCCAACAATAACGTCACCCGAATAATAATCAAATATAAGAAATAAATTGGTTAAGTTTAGGTTAGGGTGTAGGTTTTAGGTTAGGTTAAGGTCAGGTAGGTCAGGTTAGGCTACCGTTAGATTATTTACACGGGCGCGGGGCCCGGGCAGGCGGTTGTTCGTCTCCATGTACTCAAATTGCTTGTATTTATCAACATGAGTTCGTCAAATATTGGTAAACGAATTGCACATTACTAGGCACGTTATCGCTCATAGACACATTGTTCAAAAATCATATGTGTGCATTATACTCTTAGTATTGGACTTGTGGAGGAAATTATATTTATTTTAATCTGAGACCGCTGGAGTGAGATTATGAGAATACATAGTGAATTCTGTACATTCAACTTTGTTAAAATATGTATTACAGATATCCATATAGATTTCGTCGTATTAGGACTACAGGAAGATCTAGGTGGTAAGAGAGTTGGTAGTTCGGCATATGATCAGTTTATTATCGTACTGTTTTTCATTGAATGACGCACAATGATCATCAGATAAATGGCTTGAGTAGTCCGTAACTAATTAGCTGACAATACTCACTCCAAAACGCCGTATTTAGAACACGTGCTTACTCATACATGGAAGTCGTTCAACACATTGGACTACTCCTTGTGTATACTCGTTGCACATACTTCTCACTAACTTGCACTTTAGGACTTGAACTGAGTCACTAACTGAAATTAAGGCGGGAACTCACAAAATAGTGCAACTAACAAATGATGTTCGAGATGGTGTCTAAGTTGAATATGATACTTGACGGCTAGTTAAGAATTGATGTATTACATCGAGTAAGATTGCGCAAATCTCGATCCGGTATGGTCTAACAGAATAATAAATAAGTGGATGAAATCCTATGTACAAGACTGAAATGATAAAACCAACCCTCAATACGAGACGGATCTAAAGCGCACTTGCAATATTCATAACGTAATACATCATCGTCGGGATCGTAAATAGGTTAACTCTCTAGCAAACGTAATAAATAATCACTATGATCTCAGAGTAGGCGTACAGAGAACACTACTATCTTGACTACACGTGAATATAACCGTAAAATAGAGAGATATACATCGAGAGCTCAAATATACGATCGTACACCTATCCAATGTAATAAAATATGTAATGTATAACGTGAGATAAAACAATTATGACTCAAATACAGATCAGCATAATATCATAATTAAATAATAAATAATAAATAATAAATAATAAATAATAAATAATAATATTAAATAATGCAAACTCCCTTAACGAGAAATAGTGAGACTCGTAGATGTTCGAGATTAGGGAGAGAAATAACCAAATAATAGTATACGCAACTAGAGATAAATAGATAAATCACAATACACAATAGTAGAAAGTACCGTATAACATTATGATTATCAATAATAAATAATTAAATAATCAAATACATAAATACAGTTATTTACGTCTTGGTATTCCCCTGAGAGTGAGTATTGACAAGGTCAATCAAACTTCCTTCCACTTTAAATATTTTGAATTAGTATCAGTCGCAAGTAATCAATATGTATTGTTAGCGATAATATACATGTTACATGTAATAATGCAATACATGAAACGTAATAAAATTCATGTTACTAATAATTACAATCTGATATTGCATAGTTTTATAGTAAGTAGAGCTAGAAATATTTTAACATATATGTCATATTAACATGAGGTCAAATTTCAAAATGAGATTAAGGATTAATAATTCCTGTATCTAATTTAATAATCAATAAAATAATAATAGGTGAGACTAACCTACAATCGTGTTTAAAAATCTGTAGTGGGGCTAAAGGAAGCTAGATATAAAAATTTCCAGTCATACATATTTTTATAGGTTTTTATTATTTAAACATACCTGATCTGTTTCACCTATTAAGTGAAGAGTTGGTATACTGACATCGTCTTTATAAAGACAATGATGAGGACTACCTTGTGAAATAAAGCCTGCTATAATAATAGCGAATTCGAATTTGAAGAGTTGACGTCATTTTATTATGATATCACATATATCAGACTTCGATTAATTACACCATAATATACGAAATTAAAAACATTAATCTCACCTCTCATAAAGAGTCTTAAATGGTTACAAGTGATGGTATTTAAGATTATACACATATAATTTATTGCTAGGTCGACTAGCCACTAAATATCTGTGCAGGCAAAATCCTCTGTGTCTCGAGAGATGTGGTCTATAATTTGAAAACTGTAAGGCAAAGAGTTAATTGACAGTACATTGAAGTACTAATGTATCAAATATTGCATATGAATTTACATCTAAACTTAAAATATTATCAAATGACAAAGCAAATTAGATTTACACCAACTCTTGATTTTAGCAGGTAATATCTTTCGAATATTCTAAGTTTCATATTTTCGCTTAAAATTCCTGTGTTTGCAAGCACAAGTTCGAGAGTAGCAGTGAGCAAGCGGTTTGGCGAGTGGTACAGATAAGGTCCCTCTGAGAAATGAAAATATCGCAGAGAACGTTTCATAAACGAGGCCACTAGGAGCGCCTTGATAAATTCCAAAAAGGATCAAATAGAACCTTTTTTTGTGACAAAATAGAATATAGCATCCAACATAATGAATATTAAGGAAATATATATTATAGTATTATATATATATATATATTATATATATATATATATTTATATATATATATATCTAAATATATATATATAAGATATATACACTATAATATAATATACTATATATTAATTAATATAATATATTATATATAATAATATATATATATATATATAATAATATATATTATATACCTAACTATTCATCACCGTAATATTCTAATAAATTTTACTTGCTTATCGTTCAAAAACATCCATCCATTCATATCAACTATTTTAATAAAAAAAGTATGTTAACATATATTTTAAGAAGTGAGTATTCTAGATTAATTAGTCGCAATGAATGATATTATAGAGGATTTTTATTTCATTCACATATGATTTACGTTATAGGTGTTGTACTGTTAGAGTAGTTATGATGTTGATTGGTTGTCTACGTATTATGGATGTACGTGAGGGGTGTTCGGAAAACTGAGGGCAAAAATTACAGCATTTATAAGTTTTGGACTCATTTTTTAAAAGATTGGTAATAGTTACAGTGAGTGTAACAATCAATAGCTCATGTTTCTGGGCTGTGTTATGAAGTAGCTTGTTTTAGATCATGGGAATACTATAAATTTGTGTTCAGGGTTGTTCTAGATTAGGTGATCTCTTATAATTTGTGCTTAATCAAGAAATAAAAAAAGATTGAATGTTATTTTGTTGAGAGTTTTTATTGACCTAGCGGTCGCATTATTAATATTTATGGCAGCACATAACAATAGACGGGATCTACGGGATAATAATATGTTTTTGCGCGACACTTGGTAATAGCCAAACGTAAAGATGATAGCGTAACACAATAAGATGGTGTTGCAATAATGGTGGATCAGGCTCGAATCCTTTCGGAATTAACCTAGGTAACTAATTTAAGCTATTATTAGTAATAGTTATATTCCTTATTATATAAATAGGGCAATTCTCTTAAAGTGGAACTTAGTATTATAAAAAATACAATACCGAATATTTTATTACTTTTATATTTTATATTATAGTAAATATTTATATTAATTATCTTCACTGGTTTTATGTATCAATATAAAATTAAATCCTCATCTATTAGTTTATGCATTTGACTTATCTGGACACCTTAGTTGACTGGCATTCTAGTGACATTTTAACTTTTTCAGTAATAGGAAACCGACGGCGGATATCAATTACATACATTGGTATTGTAGTTTAAAATTATCTATCAGTAAAGCAATACGGTAGTTAAAACTTATTCAGTACAGCGACATAACGGTAAGTTATAATAAGACTTTTTTATCATATCAAATCGGTTAGTTTAGCTATTTTGTCTGTTTTAATTAGTATGAGAAAACCACGATTATATAAATAGCCTTATTTAACACAATTATTGACGTTTAGTTTAAAAATTTGGACTCTATCATAATTTGATTATATTATAATATAATCAAAATTACAAACAATTCTATAAATTTTGTGATTTGAATTTGTTCTGCTTCGATAGATTATATCAAATACACTCATTTTTCGACGAAATTCTCTCCAACTTGTATTTTTTAGTCAGCTTTTTGAAAGAATCTCGCAAATTTGAGAGTCCTATTTACACTAATTTTTACGGCCTTCACGTGGGTGGTGTCGATGCAATTCCTAATTTTGCTGACAACTCTCGCTTATCCGGGACTATGACACTTACGGCTAATATGCCAACCGATTTTGGCCTTTCATTCTGACTTAACTTATCAAGACTGAAACCCAAATGCTTAATACATCCTCCTCGTACTTGAGTTCACTAATATTCACTTCATAGGTGAGAAGGATTTTGAAAAAACTTTTGAATTTGTGAGTGTTATATTTCGTGTGGTGGAGGCTCGATGCAGAGATGTGCATATACATTAAGATGTTTTTATATTTGCGAAGAAAATTTTCTATGTCAGATTGGTTCCCTTGTTTTTTCCTCATATTTTTTTTTCTTTTTCTCTTTATATTTATTTTTTTATGTTTATTTTTTTTTTTTTTTTTTTCGGGAGGCTTATCTGATTAGGGCCTTTCGAGCACTATTCTTCACCTCACATCTTATTAATTTGTACTACTACTTCCTTCATATCTCTGGGTCGGCCACGACCCCTTGGTTTTTTCTTACTACTACTACTACTACTACTACTACTTACGTAATCATCTAATTTTATTCTCCTGTAAGTCTAGAATAAGAGACCGGAGGTATGTAGGCCGGACTGGGTAATACATATTTCAAGGGAGCCACACTTACATAAATGTTCGTGTGCAATGGCATTCATCTTACACACTTAAAAAATATATGATATATATATATAATATATAGTATATAGTATATATATACTAATAGCTCATAATATCACACCCTCTGTCACGTCGTCCTCTCCATCATTGGTAATATCATATATATAATAATACTATATATATATATATTATATATATAATAGAATCTACAAAGTTCAAGGTAATAAAAAACCTTATATATTTTGAGCTAACGTCACAAGAGGATATATATATATAATATATTATAAATAATATATATATATACTAATTATATAATATATATATATATATATATATTATATAATATTATATATATAGTAGTGATATATATTATATATACTATCCTCTGCGGATAGCATGTTGGAGGTTCTTTTCTTCCTGGGGCATGGGGCCCAAGAATTAAAACTCGGCTGCGAGCACGTTGGGTGGCGACAGGGTTGGGATAGCTGGCCTTAAAGTTGGATTTCCTGTAGTCTCCTGTGTTTACAGTCTCAGAAAAGGGGATAGTAAGCACGTTGAAAAGGGAAGTTTGTAATATTTAAATAGTATATTATATATATATATATTATATATTATACTATATTATAACTATAATATATATATATATTATATAATTATTATTATATATTATATTATATATATAACTAATACACTATATCATATACTATACCAACTAATATTTTGTTGATAACATTAAATTAGCCTTGATTCTCATTAATAAATGAACTACAACAAAGTTTTGGAATAGAGAGAGAGATTATAGATCAGTTTAGCAATATTATA
>JABUQX010079251.1:10000-12500 GCA_015478945.1 Trachelipus rathkii | reverse complement strand
ATCTGACCATTCGTTGGTAAAGAAAGCAAACCTAGATGATTGTTAGATGGAAGCTTCTAATTCTAAAACTTTAGTTTTAATGCAGTCATACATTTTCTCAAAAATAATGTGTATGTAGTATTTCCTTTGACAGAGTGAGTATAGAAATAGGCCGCTACTTTTTTTAGCTCTTCAAAGCCAAGAGCTTTAATGTAAGAAAACGGAAAATCGTTCATTACTATCATTTCTGCAAATCCATCCTTTGTGTTTTTAAGTTTTTAAGAGTTCCATATCTTTGTATTTTTCATGCAAGTTTCAAGAGCAAGTCAAGTTTCAAGAGCAAATCTAGCTTCAAGAGCAAATCCAGTTTCAAGAGCAAATAAAGTTTTAAGAGCAATTCAAGCTTCAAAAGCAAGTCAAGTTTCAAGAGCAAATCAAGTTTAAAGAGCAAAACAAGTTTTAAGAAGAGCAAATCAAGCTTCAAGAGCAAATCAAGTTTCAAGAGCAAGTCAAGTTTCAAGAGCAAATCAAGTTTCAAGAGCAAATCAAGTTTCAAGAAGAGCAAATCAAGTTTCAAGAAGATCAAATCAAGTTTCAAGAACAAATCAAGTTTCAAGAGCAAATCAAGTTTCAAGAGGAATCTGCTTCATTCTTAAAATCTGATTTTGGAAATCCTTTCCCTCTTCCACGTATTTGCTGTTTAGATGGTTTCTTAACCCAAATGTTGTCTGTCATCCTTTTCGAGAATAATTACGATTGTAAAGTGTACAACTCTGCGATATCATTGAATACAATATGGAAATAATCCCAAACCACACTGGGTCAGTTTATCATATTGTTAAGAGTTCGAGTGTGACCTTAATTATTGCCAAGACTTCGAAGACGGTTTTAGTAAACTCATTCTGATGAAGCTAGTCCCAAATGGCCGACAGGGAAAATGATCGAAATGTCAAATTTTCGACAATTGTAAAAATTAATCTGGTTATTTAAGAGTTTCTTTAACGAATCCAACAAAACTTAACCTAACCTAACCTAACCTAACCTAACCTTACCTTACCTTACCTTACCTTACCTAACCTTACCTAACCTAACCTAACCTAACCTAACCTAACCTAACCTAACACCTGCGGCGGGCTGTACAGGAAATTTATTTGATGTGTCGACCATTTGACCCGTCGACCATTTTTCCTGTCGACCATTTGGGCAAGTCCCCATTTAGATTATCTTATCACAAAAGTCACTAAAATCTCTAACAAGTCCAAATGGAACATTTTATATTCTTATTCTCATGTAATCGAGAGCGAATGCGAAAAATCTTTTTAATATCCGCGAATGCGAATAATTTTTTTTTAATATTCAAGAAAGCAAATGCGAATATTGAAAATCGTGCGAATATTTGCGAATGCATATATTCTTCCATCTGCAATATATATATATATATATATATATATATATATATATATATATTTATCTATTTATCTAATATATATTATATATATATATTATATAATATATATATATATATATATATTATAATATATATATATATATATATATATATATATATATATATATATATCCTTTTCTGTTTTAGCCAATGGTCAGTTTTGAATTTTTTTTTGTTTTTTTTAATATATTGCTACTATATGATACCAACAATGAATTTCAGTGGTAACGGACATGCTTCAAAAGTTCGAGGTATTTTTAAATAATTTTTAAAAATCACATTTTTGTTAAATATTGTTTTAAAAATGAAATATCTCGAAAAGTACGGCACTTACAGAAAAAACAATTTACATATTTGGAATCAGCGTATAAAGCTTATAACAAAAAAATAAAAAAAAACAGAAAAAAAAAATAAACATTTTTTTTTCAAAAATTAAATATCTCAAAAAGTACGACACTACAGAAAAAAAAATTAATAGGAATCATCAGCGTTATTACAAATATTAAAAAAAATAATTAAAAAAAAAAAAAAAAAAATTAGGGGGCTCGAGCCGACGGGGGACAGAGGGGGGAACGTTTTCCATACCCCATAGGGGAGGGGCGGAGGAACCCCCGCGACACCCAAATACCAAAGAGCGGGGGTTCCGGAGCCCCCTCCCCGGAGGGGGGAAATAGTCCTACCCTGTCGTTCCCCGGAAGGCCGAGAGACCCCGACTCCTGCCATTGGTGCGGTATACCCTTGGCCGTATTCCTTTAGTTAAAAAAAAGAAAAAAAATTAAAACTTACGGATCCGTAAAACGTAACTGGTCCTATATATTTTTTAATCATGTCCGTTACCACTGAAATTCATTGTTGGTATCATATAGTAGCAATATATTAAAAAAAAAACACAAAAAAAAATTCAAACTAGACCATTGTGTAAAACAGAAAAAGGTCCTATATATTATATATATATATAGTATATATATATATAGTATATATATATATATATATATAATATATATAATATATATATATATATATATAATATATATATATATATATATATATATATATTATATATATATATAATAA
>JABUQX010079250.1:0-21078 GCA_015478945.1 Trachelipus rathkii | reverse complement strand
ATATATAATATATATAGTAAAGATAATAGATAATATAATATATATAATATATATATATAAATACAATATATTATATATATATAATATGTATAAATTATATATATTTATATAATAATATATATATAGTATAAAAATAATAATATATATAAATATATATATATATAATAAATATATATTATATATAATATAGTATATATTAATTTTGAAGAGGAGTGGAGTCGGAGTCGGATCGGAAGATCGGTGAGTCAGGTAATATTTTCAATGGCGGAGTCGGAGGTCGGAGTCGAGTCGGTTAAGATTTCAAGAGGTCGGAGTCGGAGTCGGAGTCGGAGTCCGGATGAAGAAATGAATCAAGAGGTCGAGTCGGAAGTCGGAGAGTCCGAGTCGGGAAGAATTTTTGTAACGCGACTCTCACAAACCCTGGACTTTTTAGTCAGTAGTGGGTGCCAAATTTAGAGGCGTAGTTTAGTTGCCAGTTTTAGAAGTCGGACGAATGTATTGTTTTTATATGGTGGTGGATGTTTGTTATTGTTTGTGAAGTCTGTGACAGCGATGGTTCTTAATATGTTGAGTTTCTTGTTTGCAGGCTGAAATTTGTTTGTCCTGTGTGTTTTTGTGAAGGTGAGAAGGGTGAGATGGTTCAAGTGTTACTCAGAGGATTTTGGGAGTTTTGTTGAAGGGTAATGTTGTTTAAGTAGACTTGGGGAGGTGTGATGCCAAGTTAGCGATCGGTTTTGATTAAAGTAATTGATGATTTGTTTGGTGAGGCGGACATTCTGTTTTCTGTTAGCCCATTGTTGAAGTTGGTTGATGTATTTTGTTGTTAGGTTTGTGGTCCCGTTTAGGTATCTGGATGTGTAAATGGCTATGGTATGTTCATCTGCGTAGGTTGTTCATGATTGTTGTGGTCCTGTGTTGTGTTTGTGGAGATCTGCCGTGAATAGTGATAGTGGTGATAGTGAAAGTATTGCGCCTTGGGGGTACTCCGTTATTGAATGTTTAACTTGTTCAATATGTAATTTATTTGTGTTGTTTGTATTTTTGTCCTGTCTCCTTGAAGGAAATTGGGACAATCCATTTCTTTAGGTTGTGGGATGTTAAATTTTGTTATTTTGTGGATCAAGTTTTGTTTAGATACTGTATGAAATGCTTTGATGATGTCAATTGCTATGATTATTGTTTTGTGAGTGGGTTTTTAGTTTAGGCCGTTGATTGTGGAATGAATGATGTTTATGAGTGTGGTTGTAGTTGAATGAGTTTTGTTTGAAACCATGTTGGAATTTGTGTTTGAATGTGTAGAGGTTATTTTGCTTAGTAGTTTTCTCTAAGTTGCATAAGTGTTGATAAATAGGAATGGGGCAATACGATGAAGGGCCAGAGGGGTTTTTTTTGGTTTTAGCTTTGGATTATAATGATAACTCTTTTCCAGATATGGGGAATGAAATTTAGGTTAATGGAACTGTTATATATTTGTGCTAATTGAGTTAAAACTGTGTTCCCTAGGTGTTTGAGGTTTTGTTTGAGATGTCTGGGCCAGGTTTCAGGTTAAGTTTTTAAGTCTTTGTTATGTTTTCTAGGTCAGTTGTGATTATTTCTATTGTTGGGCCGCAGTTGTGTTTTATTTTTTTTGAAGAGCTTTTTGATGAATTTCCTTGTTTTATGGTGTTGGTTTATATATATAATATATATAATATATAGTATATATATATATGATATATATATATAATTATATATATATACTAAGATACAAGATATATATATATAATATATATATATATTTATATAAATTATATAATATATATATATAAATAAAGGTTTGGAAAAATTCTTGGCAGATTGGTTGCCTACAATTTTCTCTGTCAATTAGAATAATTTCAAACTCATAAATTGATCCAATTGTTTATTAAATAATAAGGTTATATCTCCCAAAGTTATTATGTATTAATCACAAGACTGATTGTTATTTCTGTATATTTCACCCTATTAATTAAGAAAGGAATATGCATCAAAATGAAATCGATACTTGGGTATCCTAATATATTGAGGAGCAATAGGTTTCGAAGAGGACGATCTTACCGGGGTCAGTGCAAAGCGGGAGGCGAGCGGTGCGGTGCGGTGCGGTTATTGCGATTCGGTGTTGGGATAACCCTTGAGTAGCAACAAAATTGGGTCGCCAAAAAGCTTCTCAGAAAAAATTAACACTATTTTTTCTTATTTTGAATTTTAAAACTTTCTCGGGTTTATTACTATTATTATTATTATTATTTTATTAATTATTATTATTATTATTATTATTATTATTATTATTATTATTATTATTATTATTATTATTATTATTATTATTATTATTATTATTATTATTTTATTATTAAATTGCTTGTCAATCAGTAGCTGTATAGATGTAAGAGCTGTATTAATATCACACAGATGGTGTTTGGAATTCTCCAGTTGGGGACGATGTCTGTATTTCTGTCGGACATGCTAGTGTCTGGCTTCACTACTGCAGCGGCGGTTCACGTCCTCACGTCCCAAGTGAAGGACTCTTCTCGTTTGACACCTCAAGGAGCGAGTGGGACCATTAAAACTCATAGGGTATGTATAGTTTTCTAATTTGCAAACCCTTCTTTTACCATGAGTTTTTTTAATTACAGTTTCAACACCTCAAGAGTTGCTTTTGCATCTTTTTCGATGAGAGGAACTTCCTCTAGTTTCACCTCAGGTATCTAACCAGTGAATCTCACCAGACAAGTTCGATTTGTTATAACATGTGCATTGTTATCATGTTATATGTTGTATAATATGAATTTCAGCATCCATAAAAGCATTATCATCAATACCGCTATGAATAATAATAATAATAATAATAATAATAATAATAATAATAATAATAATAATAATAATAATTAAATAATAATAATAATAATAATAATAATAATAATAATAATGTAATATAATTAATAAGAATAAAAATCATATATTATGCCCCCATTTCACAGAATAATTAAAGCTACTACGCCACGCACACCCATTAATAATAATTTTTGTAATTAAATAATTAAAGAAAATCTGATTGAATGATAAATTACTTTGTAGGTCTAGAATATACCATGTATTTAAGAATGAATGAGTCCCGAAGCCGTAGAAGTGCTCAATTTTTTTTTTTTTTCTATTTTTTTTTTTTTTTTTTTTTTTGTTTTTGTTTTACTTTTTTTTTTTTTTTTTTTTGTTCTTTTTTTTGTTTTTTTTTTTCTTGTTTTTTTTTTTTTTTTTTTTTTTTTTTTTTTTATTTTTTTTTTTTTTTTTTTTTTTTTTTTTTTTTTTTTTTTTTTTTTTTGTTTTTTTTTTTTTTTTTTTTTTTTTTTTTTTTTTTTTTTTTTTTTTTTTTTTTTTTCTTTGTTTTTTTTTTTTTTTTTTTTTTTTTTTTTTTTTTTTTGTTTTTTTTTTTTTTTTTTTTTTTTTTTTTTTTTTTTTTTTTTTTTTTATTTTTTTTTTTTTTTTTTCCTCATTTTTATTTTTTTTTTTTTTTTTTTTTTTTTTTTTTTTTTTTTTTTTTAAAAAATTTTTATTTTTTTTTTTTTTTTTTTTTTTTTTTTTTTTTTTTTTTTTTTTTTTTTTTTTTTTATTTTACTTTTGTCTTTCTTTTTTTTTTTTTTTTTACTTTCATTTTTTGATATCTCTTATTTAGTGTATTTTTTTTTTTTTTTTTTTTTTAATAAGCTTCCAAAACTTAACGTCCACAAAGGGCCGCGAGACAAGGCTGGCCAAGTCTAAGGCAAAATCATGAATTCCGTTAGAATCTACATTAACTATCTAATCGAAAGCATGCTTCACCCAAACCTATCAGTAGGTTTACAGCCACCATACTCCATGATAGAGTGATATCACCTCTCATTGGGGGCATCCCTACATGGCTATAACAGCGACACCTTCTCTTTCCCAGGTTAGAATTAATCGTCTCGGCATCAACAATTTCCTATATGGGATGGAAGTCCGAACAGAGTATGATGGACGAAATCCACATAAGGCAGATAATGAGGTAGAGTCTTTAAACAAATGGAAATTGAGGAAATCAGAATTTCACAAGACAACTGCAAGGAAAGAAAGCATCCCAAGACTCAAAGTGAAGGTGAAAATCCTTCATGACCCCCCCCCCCATGTTCGAAGTCCCTCATACAATGTATCGGGAATAAAAACCCCATTACAGTTAAGAACCACTCATTAGTGATCTACCTGCAGTGGGCAGCTTAATAATTCTCCGCACCCTAGTCCTTTTTAAAGCCCATCTACAGTGGTAAATGATCCTCTTTTTTAAAAGTCCTGTAACCATCCAAAGCTCAACCGCAGTGCACATCCACCCAAATTTTTTTAGGGTATCAGTACTCCTCCATGATGGGCATTCCTTTATTCATTGCTATAGTAATGACCATTTTCATTCCTTCCACTACATCGAACCCCGAGAAGTGAAGAGAGTCATCACAAATGAAGTACAGTTATTATTGAGACCATGATAGTAAGATAAAGCACAAAAGGAAGAGAAACACCAAGAGAGACAGACGACAAATGCAAAGAAAGATAGGAAGGAAGAAGAAGAAGCACGAAACCAAGTAAGAACACAGAAGACATTCGAGAGGAGAGCAAAGAAGATAGAGAAGGAACTGCCACAAAAGAAGCGAGGGCGAAAATCGCAGAGATTAGACACTACCCGACATAATGACATATCTCTTGCAACAACCAATCACCACGCCGTGCATGAAGGCGCCGAGGGATACCGAGAAACTGTGTCTCTTATGCGAGCAATTCAGAAATGCTTGTTTGCCTTACTTATATGATGCGATGCGCCCGCAATTGCGTGCAATAGAGAGAGACACAATGAAAGAGGCCAAGAAATCTTCTCTCACTAGCCATTTTTGGGGCACCGATAGACCGAACACGACCTGCTCGACCTAGTGACTCTTGGTCGCTATCTGAGAGACCGTCCTATCAATAGAACAACTCGGTATAGACTTAGACCTACGGAGACATGGTCTACAATGTCGCACGTTAGATTTAAAGCCTAAGCCTCGTGGGGCCCACGTTTGGACCATGCCAGCCCGCCACACCGTGACATTTGACCAGCACCTCTGAGGAGGACGACAAAAAAGCGTTACCCAGTTTATCCTAACCACTCTTCTATGCTGTCGAGTGAGGTGCTCTGTCTCAAAATCTTGAGCTCATTACTCAAGACTAAACACAAACAGAATTATAAGAGATAAAATAATAAATAGTATACATTTTATAATATTTTAATAATAAGTGTAACTTTCAATAATTAATATTATAATATAATATTGAAATGTTTTCAAGCAAACATAATCAAAAATAAAAGCTTTTATTAATCGAGCACGAAAAGAATACCAATTTATATGATAAATAGGAATAATGTAGATTTTAATCGCTAATACATGTAATTAATATATTCAATAATCTAACATGAAGGTAATATTAGAATAAATACCATAGAATCACGAGAAATTCTTCATATACATACACAATGTTGAATTACAGAGATCATTATATAACATAATAATATAGAGTATTTCTCCAAGATTTCTGATATTGCATTAAACATGTAAGAACTCACACATATTCATAAATACATAAATACATCGTGATCATACATATCAACTAATAACATCACTAAGAAAACCAGGAGTTATGATGGAAATAACTAGATAGATCATGACTAGTCGGAATAGTCGATCGAGCACAGAGTGAGTCGGGGAGAATATCACATGGTAAGTATTAGTGAGATGAAAATAAATGATATGGAAAAGTCACAGTGAAGAAGTCGAGATAAGTTCAGGATAGTACATGAGATAATAATAACAATATATAATAATTATGAGTGAATAAATACAGTAGATGAAATGGAAGTCAGGATTACGAATAGTCAGAAATGAGTACTCGTAAAAATTATATTATTGAGAATAAAGTGTGAATGTACGAATGATCGAGTCGGTAGATTTCAAATAAATTCGAGTGATAATATTATATTATCACAAATAGGGTGGAGTAGAGTATGTATACATTAGTGTATATTAATAATTATAATTATAATTATATTATAATTATAATTATAATTTATAATTGACATAATGGGTTCCCTGCAATTAGTAGCCAAGCGAAAATCACAATGAGAAATAGAGTAGATGAGATCGTGAGTTCACGAGGAGATATAATGATAATATTAATTATTATGATTAAGAATGGCGAGAGTGATGAATAACCTGAAGTCGATATTGGTAGACAGTTAATTTTTGAGAGAGACGGAGGAGTGAGAAGTCTGAGAGATATCAGACAGTCAGGAGTGCGATTCTTTTGAAACCGACTCACCACACTACAAACCTCGCTCACTAATGACCTAAACTGCTATGGTCCGAAGGGTTTTTCGCAGCATATAAACGATTATAAGACACGAGTAGATTATATTTCTGAGAGATAGAGTATGATGAGACTGATATACGAGATTATAATACTACTAAAGAAAGAATGAGAGATGGAGAATCCCTTACCTTGCAACCTATAATAAACTCCGATTCACACATAATCAGGATTGAGTCAGATAAGAGAGACTAATTTGAGGAGTTGAATTGCAAGTAGCCACCAACTCCTTCAAACACAGACTACTGCACTACTTTCTTGAAAAAATAAATTCAAGTTAATTACTTTAAATCATAATAATTAATAATTCAGAATAATAATAATAATAATAATAATTGTATAACAATTGGTATTAATAATAAATAAATATGTAATAATAATCCCCAACGCTTGAAAATCGATCTAACTTTGATCGAGTAAACTAATAATATCATGAGAGGAGATCTGAGTATCACAAAGGGCCAGCAAATTTGAGATTTAAAAACTTCTTTTCGGCCAAGCATTCATTTATGTCGTTAAACAAAACTTCCACATCTTAGATTAAAGTTGAGACAATATAATAAAATAATAATGAGAGTAAAACATATTAGTTAAAGCATTAATAATAATAACTATAATATATAATAATATATTGCTTTCCAGACATAAGCTAACCTCACACAAAAATAAAATAAACTTAATGCTCTAATTTACAATACAATGATACTATATTGATACTTAATATTGAGTATAATAGCCATAATCTTTATTCAAACGCAGATAACAATAATGAATAATGAACTGAGAAAAAATAAATACAGACTGAAATCACAATGATCCTGGTATTAGGCAAAACGCCCGGTTACCATGAGGAGAGTAATGACCAGCGTATAGTAGGAAATAAATTAATATTATTTTCATATTTATACCTTGAATATTGAGCACATATTTTATTATATATTAAATTATTTATATTATTATTATAATTATAATAATATAATATAAATTTAATAATTAATAATAAATTAATTAAAATTATTATATTAAATAAATATTTAGTATATTAATATATTATTAATTTAATAAATTATAAATTAAATTATATTTACTGTTAATTATTAATTTAATATAAATACTTCGTATTAATATATTAGTAGTTTAGGATAATACCAACTTATTATATAAGTTTAAATTAGTTATTAGTCTACTTCAAAATATGTAGTAATAGTAATAATAATAAGATAATTAATAAGTTGATAATAAAAGTATATAATAATAATAAATATAATAATAATATAATAATAATATAGATAATAAAATAAATAATAGTAATAATCTATAAAATAAATCACACACCTAACATAGCGTGGTAAAATAATATAATATATTCATATTATAATAATTATATAATATAAATAAATAGCACCCAATTTAACTATTAATTACATTTAATAATAATGATCATATTACACAAGAATCAATCATATACACTAGACTTATGTACACTAGTATTCTGATAATATTGAGAAATAAATAATTAAATTATATAACTTGTACACTAAATTAATTAATAATAATAATAATAAACAAGAAGTTAAGAGGATGCTTGGGCCAGATATTCCTTCTCGCTTTCAAAATTTTAATTTAAGTTCCCTGTATTACTGTTCTATCAATTATAAGCAGTCTAATACCTTTTTTTATTTAAAAAATTATAAAATGGACAAGAGAACTTATTAAACGCTGATGTCTAAATGATGAGAGCTCAATAGGGGGGAGTCCCGTTTTGCTGTGTGTGTTGTAAAAGGCTATTCCTTGTATTTGTGTTTTTGCCTTATAACAAGGCTAATCTATTGTTTTTGCCCGCGACGTTTCACTTTCTAAAATTACCAGTTCCAAATCGGCAATCCTGCCTAGCAATGGGTGGCAGCTTACGAGCTTCTTTGTGTAATTTTCTATTTGTTTCAACTCATTCGCTGTAATACTTTTATTATATTTATTTTCATTTTCGTCTACGTCCGAAATATTTGTGATTGAGGACTCGGGTCTTCTCTCAACACATTTCGGTCTATGACATCTGCTCTATCGTTCAGCGGACCTACTTAATTAACACTAATGAGCGCATCTACTTAATTCTCATAATAAATTAGATTGGTGAGGATATTTTTGTTTATAAAAGTCTAAGTAATTTAAACAAGATGTATGGAATAGAGGCACATAAGGTTATGGTATGCCATTCTTTATTTAAATTAATATATTAATCAAATTCCTGAACTAATAATATTACAAAGTGTGCATGCTTAATAATGCAAAGTGAATATTCGATCTGTTAGGAACGACCTCCCAAAAACGAATAATATATGTATTTTTTATAGTATTAATTCATTATATATATATAAATATATATAATTATTTAATATATATATATATATATATTATATATATATAATATTAATATTATAATATATTATATTTATATATATATTATATAATATATATATAAATATATATATATTATATAATATATAATATGTATAAATATATTATATATATATATTAATATATATAATATATTAATATATATATATATATATTAATTATATATATTAATATAATAATAAATATCAGTATATATATATGATAGATAGAGACAAAGAGAGAGAGAGAGTAGGTAATTTGATAGTATAATAAGAGAGAGAGAGATAGAGATGAGAGAGAGAGAGAGAGAGAGAGAGAGAGAGGAGAGAGAGAGAGTATTAATAAACTTTGCACCCTGCAATCTATAAACTGTCTTCGTCTAATTGCCTATAAGCTCAACTTGCAATTCTATCGATGGAAAAGCATTGCTCAATTCACGTGTACTGATAAATAAGTGTACACTCTTCTCATAATCCTCTTAACTATCATCCTATTGCTTTAATTTTTGTCCTTCCTTTACAAAATATTCGAATATATTATTAAAAGAAAAATGGATTATAATTTCTAACTTTATTTCAGATTACTAGCATGACTTACTTAATGAGTTTCAGCTTTGGTCCTTTTTCATCTTCTCTCTAGCATTTGAGTCTCGTTCTTTTACTTCTCGATCTCTGGGTCAACAATTCACCTGTATCTCGACACCCGAGGTTAGTTATGACATATCAAACACTTAAAAGTCCATTAGCGCCTCCTGAAATAGAAGCCTTTATGGGCTAAACACACCCGTTTATTCGCGATCGGATATGATTCGATTCCTATGTTGTCTATGAAAACACTCTCCGCCTTGATGGGCATTCTTATTGTGTATGTGAGTCTCTAAGAAGTGTTTGAATAACAGCCAGCAGGGTTCATCGCATACTTTAGACGTCTATCAAAAGTGGTATCCCTCAAGATACTACTCTATCTCCTACTCTACTTCATCTTCTATCCACTCTTATAGGGACCGTGATGACATCAACCTTTATTGCTCCTTTCAGTTTGACAGACGTCCAACTCAGTCACAAATTTATAATGCCTCAAGGATAGCATTAGTGCAGATGACCTTTGATCTTTCTTGTGCTTTAAAACATACAATTCAAACCTTCTTCCAAATTCCCATTATTTCCTTATTACGTGACTTCTCTTGAAGAATCGCAGTCTTTCTTTAACAATTAAGCCATACTAATGTTTGTAGTTAAAAAAGATCCTATGCATCAGACTTGTGTGATCTGAGTTAAAGGCATAAGAGAAGAAGTTGGAACAGGATCGTCGCAATCGTTAAGAGTAGATATAGTGTTAGTCTAAGCTCTGATGAATCTGAGCGAACAAGAACAATAGGCAATGCAGATTACAGAAGCTGTTAAAAGTACTTTTGACAAGAGGTCAACCAAAAATAATTCGGAGTCAATAAAATTTTACTCGAATTGCCCTGAGTCGAAGATAGGAACTTCCATACAGAGATTCTTTCTAGAAATTAACACCGACTTTCGTCTGAAAAGCTCAAAACGTTACGCCTGCTTTACACAGACACCAGACTCTGGAAGATAAACATACTTTTACATTTAATGAAAATAAATTTGGATTGTTCAATTAAATTCAAGCAGCAAATCCAAACTTAGTGAAAATTAATATAAAAAATGGAAAAACGAGAGTTTCTCCACTTCCGAAACGAAACTATCACCAGTTCGAATGATACGGTATCATATGCGATCGAGACATGGAATATGGATAGAAAAATATTTAGTTAAAGATGAAATGAACATACTCATCCCGTTGTCTGCCACACCCCCACCTATTCTGCAATAAAACTTTATTGCCCTTGTCAAACAGGAAATTATTTCACAGAAGCTAGCGTTGATGTTAGTCTGTTTATTTCAACACCCGCATGCACCAAGCAGCCCAATCAAATTGATAAAGAAGTTCAGAACAAAGTTGACATAATAGAAATGAAATACTGAAGCTAAGAGTTATAAAGTTATTGGTCTGAAATTACTAATTGGTTGCGAGAAAATGGTGGCTTATAAACGAGAATCACTAAGAATGACCAATAGTTGAGAAACCCAGCCACCCAAGTGTGGTTATATTAGTAAAATTTCCGAAAAAACAAAAACTGCTAGCAGTTTGAATGTGAAGTTGTCTCAATGGCTGAAGGTTTCAGATTATTCAAAAGTTTGGTTTTCATTTCATATGAGGACAACTATTAGGAAAACAAGAATATTTAATATTAGTGAGAGAGATTTAAATCAAAAGAGCGTTCTAGTTTGGAGATAAGTTGAGGAGGTAGTTGTGATTGAATTGCTCAGGACCTCATCCTTAAATAAACAAATTTTGGCACAGATATTCGGATATTGAAATAGACCTCTCCAATATATATATAGTATAATATTATGTATATTATATAGTATATATATATATATATATATATATATATATATATATATAGAATATATATATATATATATATATATATATATATTTATATATATATATATATATAAGATAATATAGTATTTAGAGATAATACATATATATATTTATATTATATATACATATATAACATATATATATATATATAATATTATATATATATATAATTAATATATATATATATATATATATAATATATATATTATATAGTATATATATATAAAGTATAGATATAAATATATATAATATATATATATATATATATATGATATATATATATATATATATATAGTATATATATATATATATATAAATATATATTATATATATGTATAGTTATATATATATATATATATTAATATATATATATATATATATAATATATAATATATATATATATATATAATATATATAGTATATATATCACAGTGAGGAAATTTTTTTGTTCATGTTGTTGCAGAGGAATGATAGATTGCATTGTGGCCGAAAGTTTATTTGTGAGCATTCCACTTTGTGATTTGTGTTTTAAAGATGAAAAGCAAAACAATTCCCCATCACTATTAATTGCAGTCCCTTGAAGGAGCTGGAAAACGCGTTTCATTAATTTATAACTATACCTTTGCCTGTGATGGGACTTTAAATATTTGGTCATCCTTATTCTTTATTTGGAAAACATATAAAATGATTATAAAAAAAAAAAATATTTATTTCTCTTTTGTCCAGACTTAAGTAGGAGCAAAGTTGGCACTTAAAACAAGAAACTTCTTCTACCAAAGACTCAGGTACCTTTGATGACTGCATTTTATGCAACGGATGGGGTTCAGAAGAATCAATTTTAATTAATGGAATCTCTTTTGATTTGTTAATAGGAACAAGAACGTATAAATAATCCCTAAAGGTTGCTTTGTACTTCCTCCTTACAAAGTGCAGGATGATTACGAAACCAAATTTGAAGTTGAATGAAGCTTTGACAAATGTTTTGCTCCAGATAAAAAGTTATTTTGAACAATGTCTGCTTCAGATTAAGACCTAATAGATGATTATATGTCATAGTGACTTTTTTCAGTTACATTTTTTAAGGCATTACTAAAATTCAATTCTTTCTATAGATATTTTTTTACATCTAGAATAATATAGAATCGTATATATATATATAATATATATATATAGTTGTATATATATATATATAGTATAGTATATATATATATATATATATATATATATATATATTATAATAGTATATATATATATGATTTATATATGTCTATAATATATATATATTATTAATTAGCACCAGAATGGTGTTATTGACGAAGCAGGGTTGGATGAGATAAGTGTTAAATGATTATTAATGGGTAATAATTGAAGTAATAATGGTATAATGGTTTAAAATCAATGAAGTAATGGAGAAATGACCGAATTTTAACAAAATTAATTATGATGGTTATTAGAGTGATAGTGATGATAAAGATGGAATGGTAATAATGATAATAATAGTGATAGTGGTTTTTTGTTCTTGAGAAATAATAATGGAGAAGGTGGAAGTGGCAGTATTTAATGTTTAATGACAGTAATATTAGATATATATATGTATATTTAGTTTGTTTAATTTTTTTATGGTATGATTCATATTTATTTATAAAAAAGGGCCCGATAGCTCGGTGTTAGAGCACTCGCAAACCAAGCGAGGGTCCCAGGTTCGCAACTGATCGGGTAGGAGAATGTGAGCTATTCTCTCCTTGGGCTTGGCTCCGTCCTGCTCGGACGTTAAATGAGTACACCTCCCCCTTAAAAAAGGGGAAGCACCAAAAAGTGGTGAGTGTTTTCTATATTTAAAAAAAAAAAAAAAAAAAAAAAAAAAGGTGACCGGTTCTAGTGACCGCGGTTGATTAAGGTTATACAAAAATTAAATTTCTTAAAATTGTTTGTTATAATATTATTTAAATTCTTAAAAGATGGCTGGAAGGTCTTATAAACTTCACTAAGTTTTAAACTTCTATCTGATAAATTCGTTGCAACGTTAAGCCTTTTTTCTATGGTAAGATGAATGGATTCGCCGGATGAGGATGGAATCATTAAGGGTCGTATATTTTTTGAGATTCTTCACTAAACTGGGAAATGGTATACACCAAGTACCACCTTTGTTTGGCATATATATATATTATATTAATATATATATAATATATATATATATATATATATATATATATATATATAATATATATATATATAGTATATATAATATATATAGTATATATATGAAACACTCGGTTAGTGCGATAATGCGTTCCCAAAAAGGTCCTTGCTAATCGAAATAGCGCTAATCATACTTTAAATTAAACTTTAGAAACTTGATATAATTAAACCTGAAACTAAGGAAACAATATTCTTCAGATAGAGTGAGCAACGTAATAATAATAAGTAATAATAAAATAATAATAATAATAATAATTTAATAATAATAATAATAATAAGTAAATAATAATAATAATAATAATAATAATAATAATAATAATAATAATAATAATAATAATAATAATAATAATAATAATAATAATAATAATAATAATAATAATGCCCCAGATTTCATTTTTATTTCCTTTCATTGCCATTCAAAATATAGGAGAAATTAATTTATTTTTATTGTATTGCAAAATTAAAGAAATACTTATTTACCGTCGCCTTTACCGTCTCCTTTATACCCTTAAGTGAGAACTCGTCGCAGTCAGAAAAATCCACCCAAGGGCTTCACGAGACTACGACGCACCCTCACTGTGGGATCTCTTCAATATAGGGTTTGTCCCTTGGGAAAAGCCTACAACCATACACCCTTACAAAACCCCTCCATTCACAAATGTTATGCACCTTTCTTCTAGACTCTTCCAAACTCTCATTCCTCTCCTTCAGGCATTGATTTACTGGCTTAATCCACTTATTCTTAGATCTCCAATCCGGTCGATTTCCAGCACCTTTACCACTATGCATCCGCTTAACCAACTATCAATCATTCATCCTCTCTATATAACCAAATCATTTCAGTTTACTATCGTTTATTCTCTCATTTACGCTTTTCTTGACACCACACAACTTCCTAATGCGTTCGTTCCACATTTTATCAATTATTTTCACACCTTACACGAACATAAGTTTGTCAATCTGAACACATTGTACCTTATATCTATATCTTTTATTCCAGACCATAGATTCACTACTGTACATTAACACAAGAAACAACATGATATCATGCAAAACCCTAGCGCACTTAAGGCTTAGTCCTTTTACATCAACCAAAGATTTAATTTCCACTGCCAGTTTCCAACCATTCGCAACTTTTCTACTACACCATCCTATCCCTTTTCGTCCAACATACATACGAAATATTTAACCTCAGATATTTGTTCCAGATGCTCACCATCTAACATGACTTCACACCGCGGACTCTCCTCACTTACTACCATAACCGTACTCTTATCTACATTTATTTTCAAACCCCTCCTTTTACACATCCTGACAAACCTCTCTACCAGTCTTCTCAAACTCTCTTCAGATTTGCCACACAAAACTAAATTATCCGTGTACAATAAGAAGGACAACCTCAACTCTCTTCCATTCTCCAACATTCTAACACCTTTTCCTGCCAGCCCACCTCTAATTCTTTCATAACTCCATCCATATACAAATTAAAAAACCAAGGAGAAATAACATATCCCTGCTATTAATATTAAACCAAATACTCTGAACTCCACTTCTTCTTACACACTCTTACCTACCGTCATCCATACTTTTGATTGCATTCAGAAGTATACCATCAACACCATATATCACAAACACCTGCCACAGAGCTTCCCTATTAATATTGTTATACGTTTGTTGCAAATCCATAAAACCTAAATATAATTTATTCGTCTTCTCTCTCATTTTCTCAATCATTCTCTTTAATGTAAAATTTGATCACACATCCGTTCTCCACCTTCGTAAATGCTCCTTGATTTTTACCAATCAATCTTACAGCCACTCTAACTGTTCTTTCGACTAAAATACCGGCATATATCTTCTCTACAACACTCAAAAAACTAATTTCCCATAGTTCCTATAGTTCCCTTTTTCCCCCTTACACTTATATAAGGGTACTATTACTGCTCTCTCCAATCCCTCGGAACTATACCCTCCATAAAAACGCTGTTGTTTACATATCTTTCCAAAATCCATTCAAGCACCATGCTCGCCTTCATTCTTGATCATTCTTCAAACTTTCTCACTATACCTGATTATCTCCTCCGTTACTAATTACTTCAATCCCCAAAAATAGCTTATTTCTTCTCGCAAACCCACACACATTTTTATCACCTCTTGTCATTACTGCTACTGTTATGCAGATTTTTGAATGACCCCCACGTATCTTCTCACATCCATTTTTAATTATTAACGAAAGCACCATCCCTCTTCATTATTCCATGCGAATTTCCCCTTATTGTTCATTTCTTACCTTTTCGCGCCGTCCTTTCAGAAAAGCTTCTTATTCCTTCTTGTCTCATTCATCATTCTTCCAAACTTTAATTCTTTTTTTCTCGTATGTATGCAATTTTTAGTCTTCTATTTTCCGCTCCTAGTATATAATTCCAAGAGTATCTTTCATTGTGAAACCTCACTCATTGTCTTAAATACAAAGGATTTCAACGCAAGTCTTTCTTTTTTAACTTTTAGTCCTGAATTTTCACCAATCAATTCACTATTCATTTCTTTCAAAATACAGTATTCTGTACCATCCTTCTTTGTCGCACAAGAAGATATTTTCAAAATATCAGGTCATTTGTGGCTCTTGCACCTGGAATATTCCCTAGGATTAGATCTTAGCTGGCGTCTTCTAAAATTAATGCCTCTGTTGCCTTGTTCACTTACCTTCTCACTACTAATTCTTCCTATTTCCTTCCTAATCACATTCCTCTCCATCTAAGCCCCCACTAACTTAATCTTACATAAAGCAGCATAACGATAAAATAATCCCATCCCTAAGCCTCCACACTAAATTAACATTCGTCACTCACCTCAATCTCTTCTTCTTCACCTACTCTAAATCAACCATACTTTTCAGGATACCATCTCTTACCTACACTAACTAGTATGAGCTAGTTACGTGTTGAAAAAAGTTAATTACACCCATGCTTATCCCTCACAGAAGTTAATCACCTTCCTATCATGTTCACATTTTTCATCTGATCACCCCAAAGCCTCCTGTTATACATACTATCGCTTTTTTATCACATATCAATCCTTTTTGCGTCACCCAACACAATTTCATTTCTGAAGCTCATACTCACTTCATTAAAAACATCATTTCAGGTTATCCCAGAAAATCGTGTTCTCCTCAGCATCACCCTCAGATTGACCATATGTAACAACCACAAATACCTTATTCTTTTCAAACGTAAATTTAACTATTAGAATTTTAGTACTCACTCAAAGCAAGAAGTCCACCATAGTCTCTGTGCCACAAGTAATTCATTCAGAATCGCAACTCCTTACTCCTCCCCTTCTCATTCTTCTTTCCCGACTTCTTGCACAAGACACATTCAAAATCAGACCACTCATCTTCACCGTTTCCTTTCATGCGTTGTTTTAATCGACAACAAGCAAATCAAGATTTCCCCTTTTAAAGTATATCCAGTCAACTTCTTTTCCTCTACTCCTCATCATTTATTCTTCTGGACATTCCATATACCCAAACGCTTCAGTATTATTTTCTCCCGAGAAGATAGAAGAGAGAGATCGCTAATGAACGATTACAGTCCCTCCTGAGGCATGCCTTAGCATTCATGGCAAGAGATAATGGTTAGTGGCGGCCAGACAAACTTACCACTATCCTTTCTGTCACCTTCGTACGAGACAGGCAGAACACACACTGCGGAAATTCTTTCTTCCCTACACATAGGGATATCTACATCTGAAAAGGAAAGAAGAGTGACTGAAGTCATATTAGAGTACTCAGATATGCAGTATATATATATATATATATATTATATTATTATATATATATATATAGATATATATATAGTATATATAGTATATATATATATATATATATATATATATATTGAAGATTAGGATTAACTGAATTAAAATTAATCGTTGCCTTCAGATTGCGTAGATAGTCTCAAGAAATTAGCCTAGAAAAAAAAATAAAGGGCAGTTATATTCCGGTTTTCCTTGCTTTGTTCTTTAATGTCAGAGAAACTGTTTTTGTGGAAGAAGTATTTATTAAAGATTTATACTAATTTGCATCTGAAGCAAAAACCTTTCTAAACGATAATTTAGAATATATAGTTATATATAATATATATATATATATATATATATATATATTATATATAAATATATATATATATAATATATATATATATATATATATATGATATAGTATATATATATTAATATATAATATATATAAATAGTTGACAATCTGTAAGACCTAGTAGATTAATTTATAGTGTATATAAATATTTATAGTATAATATTTATATCTATATATATTAAGAATAATAATAGTATATATGTATTTTGTAATTTGATAGAATGGGAGAGGTTGTTTTTGTATAAGACCTTAGCAAAACGGTTGGTGAGGAAATTGGAAAGCCATTTTTTGTCATTTTTTTCAAGTGGGGAGTGGAGGATTTTTTGAATAGGGATGTGTGATGAGAGGCACCTACTCGTGGTCCAGTCGTATGTTCCGTCCCTGGGTAGGGCTACTGCAAGATGTTGGTACTTCTGCCTTGGGGGGGGGACAGCAAGACCTCTCAATACCCCCCTCCACCCGGAGGGTCACTGAAGAAAGGAGCCAGGCTGGCGCCGGGCCCACAGGTCGTATATAACTTTGTTTTTCTGTTGTCTTTATCTCACTCTTTCAACAATGTCTCCAGTCTGTCTCTTCAATCTATTTCTTTTTTCTTGGTGAAGGGACTGCTTCTCCTTCGGTCGGGTGATGTCGAGAAAAACCCGGGTCCCCTTAGATATTATTGCCCCATATGTCAACAAGTCAGATTAAATAGCATACAATGTGGTAAGTTTGTCACAAGTTGGATTCACCTGACCTGCTCCCCATTCCAAAACCCTCCCCAGAAATAACTCAGGCTTCTCCTGTGCAATTTGCAACCCTCCCACTATTATTCAAAATCCTTCCCCTCCCAAAACTAACCCCCTAACACTCAATATATTACAACTAAATATCAACGGCCTAACCAATAAATCAATAGAACTCAACCATTTCCTCTAAAAATACAACATCCATATAACCATCAATACAAGAAGCTTCCTCCCCCAAAACACCACTCTCCCCACGTTGTTCGGTTATTGACGCCGAATCAACTCTCCGATATCCAACATCAGGTATATTCACAATATTCATAACACATTACTTACCCACAACACAACTTCCGACACCTCCACTTTATTAGCCAGACGCACTAATAAAATCCCAATCCTGTTCCTTCCTCCTGAACAAGACTACCTATAACTTCCTCAATCTCTATATTCGCACCCCACCTCTCCAAATCCCCCCCCAAAACAAGAACCTCATCTTCCCCCTACCAATATTATCCACAGTACCTCAATCTCACCGCGGAGGACGATTTTAACGCAAACCACCACACTGCCTGGTAATAAAACTACCTACCCTTCTGACCCCGAGGCAACCATATCCTTAACGAAGTTGGAATCCCTAAAGTATCCTTAATTCTAAAAGACCTCCCCACCGAATCCATCCCCAATAGTAACCAATCCCCTACTTTCCCAGACGTTACATTCTGTTTCCCCCTCCGTATGACCACTTTACTAACCTCGTGGACACTATTACTGACAGTACAGTTGATCACCTTCCGTATTCTTTCTTAATTTTCCAAACTCCCCCAGCAATCTCCCCAAAAAAAAGAATACTACATATACTAACTACAAAAGCAAACTGGCCTTATATACTACCTACATCTAACCACATTGATCCTAGTTACAATCTATACAATACAACATCCCTACACCCTGTCCATCATTCACTAAACAATGAACAGATCATCAAGTCAGCAAATCTCTACCCTACCCAAAGGCACAGAAAATCATACAACCCACAACTCAACCCCAAGATCAGGCCAACTTCATTAAACAAAGAAGACTCCCTCCGAAAACTTCAATCCATATACCCACACATTTTCTAATCAAATAACAAACCTTAACACCAAATTTCCAACGCTCATACCCACCAACACTACCAATACCAATAAGTTTTTAGAATACTGTACAACAAAATATTCTCGCGCATAGACAATTAAGAAACCTGGCAAGTCATCAAAAAAATTAACAACACTCGTAACAACCCCACAATCCTACGAGAGTCCCCATTCTTTACCCAACAACTCCCTCCCTTCCCAAAACAACAATCAGACAGTCTTTCTAAACATTACGCTAACATCTCCGACCACTTAGTCTTAGGTCTTAGGAAAACAAAAAAAAAACAAAGCCTCAGAAGAACTTCAATTTAGACGCTGCGACATTCCTCCCCATTCACAACCAATCATGATATTAGAAAAACCATTTAAAACCCTGCAAAAAATTCAACAGCAGACAGGTCAGGACTCCATATCCAACCTACACATAAAAAACCCCTCAGAGAAAAAACAATCCTCCTAATCACAGAAATCTTTAAAAATCTTGGCAACTTAACTACATACCCCCAATCTGGAAACAAGGCATTTATAATCCCAAAACTCAAACCAAAAACACCGCCTAAACTCCCCTAATCTTATTTCGCCCAATTTCTGCTGCTCGTGCGTCATTAGTAGAACTGCTAAAGAAATTAATTCTCAAACAAAAATTTTTGCAGTTAGTACCCTCCCAGAATTCCAACACGGATTCAAAAGCAACCACTCTACACCACATCCCTCACCTCCCTCACACAACACATCATTATGGCTTCAACAAAATCCCGCTTCCCACAGATCAATGACTCACCGCAGATAGACATAAAAAAAGCAACCGGGACACGGCCCCACACACATCGCTGTATTCAAAAAAATCCTCCACCCCCCCCTAGGAAGAATAATAATGACAAAAAAAATGGCTTTCCAATTTCCTCCACCAACCCGTTTTGCAAAGTCTTATACAAAAACTTCCTTCCATTCTATCAAGTTACAAATGGCGCCCTCAGGGCGCCATTTCCCTCTTCCATTTTTAGTTCAAGTTTTTTTACAGCAGATCGGCCCACCCCAACCCATCGAAGTCTACCAAACTCGTTACTTATTGCAGACGACATCAGTCTTATTTCCCAAAACCCAGACGTAAACATAGCCACACAACATACCCAAGAATATTTGCATTCGTATTTACAAAGTAGTTGGTTATCTCCAACAGAATGACCGCATCCCCCCTTAAATAATCCAGATCATCCTTTTAACCAGGCTGACCGTCAATCAGCCTCCCTCAATCGAATATAATTACCTGAACAAACAACGACACTGCACTTCAGATTATTTAATTCTTTGATAATAACAAAAACCCCACAACATAAGAGGAGTACGTTGATGACCTACTATAGACGTTACTTCCCCCATATCGACCAAATCACATTCCTCAACCCAGGCGAAAACTAAATACCCTCCGAGCCCTTTCCCAACACAACTTTCAGCGATAGGAAAAACATGACCACTCACCGTTCTAATGTATTAAACAACTCCTTAGAACGAAACCTAAACTATGCGCTCACCAGCTTGGTTCCCAGCACTCTCAAAATCGAGCAAATAAATTTACAAAGTCTCTCTC
>JABUQX010079249.1:42500-50644 GCA_015478945.1 Trachelipus rathkii | reverse complement strand
ATATTATATATATATAGTTAGTTAGTATATATATATATATATATATATATATATATATATATATATATATATATATATATATATATATATATATATATTTGAGTTCATGTACAAGATTCACCACGGCAAACATGGAAGTGGCCACAATATGTTGAATAATCAACTCCATGTTGGGTTCTGACTGCTATATATTTTAAATGTCAAAGAAAATTTGGATAGCGTGATGAATATTCTGTCAAAAAATAAATAAAAATAAATGAAAGATGACCATTTTTTATAATAGTCCTAGTATTGTAACAAAACTATGTGTTAAAAAATATATAGTCTGAAGGAAAAACAGTGTTACCTTAATAAGAAGGATTTCGATGTGATATGTGATAACACTTTAGAAGGTGATATGGACCATAAAATAATAAAATGACGACTGCGAATGGGGTCCAGTTGGGGACAATCATTGAAGATACGTTGAAAAGAGTGCAGGGTATGGCGACGGCAAAATTTGCAAATGGGAGGGTGTCATGTGACATGTATTAGCTGTGAGTGATATTTTTGTGACCAACACGAAGGTATGCAGGTATCATCTCGTGTAAGCGCATTCGTCGGTGAGAGGAAGACCACTCACCAATGTTCGGCTTTATATTTCTAAGTTTCGCCTCTCGCTCATCATTCGTCCAGCACTCTTGCTAATAAGACCGGAAGCCTTGTCGTAGAGCAGGACAATAATCAGTTGATGGAAGGCGACCTTGTCAAATGGCATCCGGGAAGTACCTAGAACAGCTCCGAAAAGAAGAGGTGACAACTTTTGTCTTTCTATCAGCGAGTTCGTTGCGAGTTACCCTTACATAAGAGCAGGTCCAGCATAGCATGATTTGTTTCTTATGAGAGTAGAATAGCCGTAGAAATAGAAATTTTTATAAAACGGATACCTTTGTGTGTTTAGAATATGTGGTTTTATGGGCCTGCAGGGCGCTGAGCGAATCTGAATGAATAACATAAAAGCGGTATTGGTTAAGGTATAGAATTATTTTAGCTATTAATTCTGCAGTAAAAATTGAAGCATGAGAGGTAAGGGTATGGAAGAGGTTGCGTTCAGGAAAGACAGCAGAAGCACTCACATTGTCCCCTGATTAAGAGCCTTCAGTAAGCACTGGAGTAAACCCCCCATAAACTGCGGAATAAGACAGAAATAATGTCTTTTACAAGGCATTGGGGTGGCTAGATTTGGAGAAAGAGGTCAGGACCAGGCAAATAGGGGAAAGGGAATATCAAAGGTGTATAACCTTTGTCATAAAAGAACGGCAGCACCTTTTTCAAAGGAATGTCGAGGAAGATGATGTTATAAACTGTGTTTGCAAATGACTATTAAGGAGTATTCTGAGGTGTCTCCCACAGAATCTGTGCCAGAGCAGACGGTATTGGGGTTTGAAAGAGAAGATAACTTGTGCACATGATATATATTTCCTTCGAAGAGAGAGTGGCATGACATCGATTAAACTTCAATGGGAGGACGAGCGAGGCTCTAGTGGAGATGCTGAACACCTTGTTATGAATGGGATCTACCAGGCCTAGTCGAGTTTGGGAGGCTTAACCCTATACTATGCAGCCATAGTCCAGTTTTGATCGTATTAGGGAGATATAGAGACGTGAAAGGAACTTGCGATCAGCACCCCAAGATTTTGAGGAGAGATGACGTAATAGATCAAGTACGTGATAACAAGTCTTTTTCAGGAATTTAATGTGCGGTGCGTATGTTAAGTGGTCATCTAGAATGAGTCGTAGAAATTTAACTTGTGAAGTTACAGGAATGTGAAAACCATATAAGGTTAGGTTAGCGGGTGAAAGGTGGCAGGTTGTTTGATTTCCTTTTTTCTTAAAAAGTATGGCTGGGGTTTTTGTGAATGAGAAATGGAAGCCATGGGAGTTACCCAATTGCGAAATGTTCTCAATGACTAGTTAAAGTTGCCGTTCAAGAAATGACAGACTGGCACCGGCATTATATAGCGCATGGTTATCAATATAGAAAGAAAACTTAACCGTTGCTGGGATAGAAGTAACTATGTCATTAAATCTAAAACCAAATCGTAATACACTTAGAACATTGCCCTGCGGAAAGACTTCATCCAGAGTATATTGTCATGACAGAACAGAAGAGCATCGAACCCGGATGGACCTATTTGAAAGAAGGTATTTAATGAAAAGATGAAGTTATCCTCGGAAACCGAGCGAGTGGAGTTTAAGGAGAACCCCAGTTCTACATTCTGTGTCATAAGTCTTTTCAAGGTCAAAAAAGACACCAAGAATAATGTCATCAGTTGAGAAAGCTTCCCACATGTCATGATCCAGTTTTAACAAGGGATCCGCGGCAAAACAATTTTTTTGCGGAAAACAAACTGGAAGTTTGAAAAGGCCTGGCGATTCACCAGAACAGGGAGAAGCCTTCCAGAAACCATTTTCTCCATTAATTTATAGGTATGAAACGTCAGCAAAATTGGTCTTTGGTTTTCCGTCAACTTTGGATCTTTCCCAGGTTTGGGAATAGGGATTACAAAAGCTGTTTTTCAAATTGATGGAAAAGAGGATTCTATTCACATTCTTTTATACAGATGCAGTAAAAAAATATGGCAGAGCATTATATACGAAATCCTGTCTGGGCCATTGGCACAGTCTTTGCAATTCGCCAGTGTAGTTTGATACTCTGTGAGTGAAAAAAGTCAGTTATTGGTATAACCTTCCCCTTTCGCTGCTGAAAAGTATGGCGGTGCGGTGTTAATTCTCAATTTTTGAAATGTTTCAAGATAGCGAAAGAGGTCGAGTGGCTAGCAAAACTATAACCTAATGCATCTGCAACAGCTACTGGAGTAGAGATCGCATCGGTTATATCAGGCCCGCAACGGAGGACTGTGGGTGAAGAATATTTTCTTTTCAGCTTTCCACATTAAAAAAGGAACGTTGTGAGTTGATAATCGAGGTAGAAGCTTGGAAGTATTGTTTAGGTGTTTGGCGGTAAATTCTCCGAGATCTCACCGCAGCCGCTTTAGAGATCATCATGCTTTTAGGTGGTGCGGGACCTTTGAATTTCCTGTAGAATTTTTTCTTCTCCCGACTAGCTGTGCATATTCTTGCTGTGGTGATAACTTGCTGAAAGAAGTTAAAATCAACATCAACAGTAGGAAACTACTTATTGAAAGGAGAGAGTGGAATAGTTTATTTTGATGAAAAGGACCCTACTCCGCTCGGTCATAATGCCAGGTGGAAATGGGTTTAAACATTGGGCTCGATGCACTAAGACCATTGTCGGTCATTGCCGTATATGCAATCAAAGCAGAACCAGGTGAAGCGATCCATATGAGAATGGTTGCATAAGAAAATATCTATACAGGAAGAAGTGTGTGTTTCTAAACGTTCAAATGTAGAGAGTAATGTGTTAAGGCATCCCAGGGAAAAAGGGTTATAATATCAAGAAGGATCTTAGACTGGGACGAGATGACAGAGTCGCCCAAATAAGAGGTGATGAACTTTGAAGTATCCAAGTAAAGTAACCGATGTGGGGAGCTGCTTTAAAAGGTCGGATATTTCGGTCTTAGTAAGCAAACTATTAGGAGCCAAGTAAATCGAACATATAGTGAGATCAATTGGCAAATGAATTCGTGCAGCCCATGCATGAAGTCTAGTTCCAAGAGGAACTAGAAAATAGAGGATAGTCCTATGAATGAAAATTCCTGCGCCTCCTCTATCATTGTCACCTCTTTCTATATAAGTTAGCGGCGATTTGTAATCCAACTGTTGAAAGAAATTGCGATAGCATAGTTGAAGTTCATGCAAACATGAGCTTTGGTGTACATGTGTTAATTAGTTGAACAAGATCTTCAAAATTGTAGTAGTAGCCACGACAATTTAATTGAAGGAAGGTGGCTATACTATGTTATTATTAATATTATGAGTATAATCTCTATGTAGCTAGGGAGAATATTGGAGGTGGATTCAAATAAGGAGAAATGTCTGAGACGTTGGTCACAACGAGGAGGAGCGAGTTTCCTGTGATATTTGGTCGAGTCGTACAACAGAAATTTCGGTTGTATGACTCGTTTTAGGAGGGAGTTTCCTGTGATATTTGGTCGAGGGACTTTGTCATGAATGCGAATTAGGTGAGTTCAACCAAGTACATTTTATTTATTATGTGGAATTTGTTTCTCGTTTTGAGAGCCACCAGGGTGCTCATTTCTGGAAATGAGAGCGAAAACAGTATCTGCCAAGCAAACAGATTCAAAAAAGTACGGAGAAAATGGGATTGTTTCCATGGAAGCGAGAGAGGAAGGTGTTACCGGAAAAGTGTCTTTTTTTTAGGGTGTGCTGGAGTAGTGATATTGGGTCACGTTGGGTTACAAAAGTCTGAAGCTGGAGACTTTATCATTGAGTTATCAGGTGGTTTATTTTGAGAGACTGTACAATTAGAGTTGAGATGGGAGATATCTTGGTATTCTTTCGCATTGCCAAAATATTCAGAACGCTTGGAGTGTTTGCAGTGGTTGCGTTGAATTGTCTTCCATTCACCTCCCTTGGAAGCGCAGGAAGCGTTAGGAAGAGAGTTGTTCGTAGCATCAAGCTCTATTTTGGAACTATAATCTACTTCATCCGCTAAGGTATAGAATCCTTTGGGGGGAGTGCTGAGATAGGAAATTCGGAAGAAGAGCTATAGGATGATTCGGAAGAACTGGAATAATCCTGTAAGTTATCACAAAATTAGTTGGTGGGCTGTTCGAAAGCTGTGATTGCTTGGGTACAATCTATTGGTGACAGTGCACTTGTCTCAAGAATAGACTTATGACGAGGTCTCTTCTGAGTTGCATTTTTTTTTATATCTGGCGTCGATGTTTTCTGCTTTAGAAATTCATATGTTTTATATCCTAGCGAGTGTAATATTTGCCTTGGTGTTTAATCTTTTGTTTCTGTTTAGGGACATTTTTTTCAGAAGCTGGGGTGATGGTAGGAGACAGATTAGAGGACAAAGACACAAGCCTCCTACGTGAGTTTGGTAAACTCGTTACGAGAAAAGGGGCTGAGTTTTTTTGGCAAGAAAAATTCTCCAAGCTATGCGTAAGATGAATAGACTTTGTTTTATTGATGGTGAGTTGAAAGCTAGCATTTGGGTAGGGCAGTTGACGGAATTTTGGGCGGGAGACTGGATTTAATGCTGTTTTTGACTATTTGAATATTCTGCAATATAGGCAGTGCAGACGAGCAGGTTACAGAAACTGTTTGAGTCTCATTGGGATTTGGGCGAAGAATTCTACGCGATTGGAATTGTATCGGTGGATTAACAAGCAGAGAAGGATGAGAGCCTGTTGCAATTGTAGCATAGGATTGCCTTGATCTTATCAGATATTTGTCTTTGATCCGGTGTGTGGCATCTCTCCTGCTCAATTTTTGTATGGTGAATAATTTCAAAATCTTCTGTTCAAGCCCTTAAGACGGTCATTTAAGGAAAGATGCACTGTGGGGTTCTCCACAGGTTTTTCAGAGTGGTGTGTTTTCAAAGAGAATGTCAAATTCTTCTCCACAGACTACGCATATATCATACGGTCCTCTACAGTATTTTAAAAGATGACAAAATTGCTAGCATTTAAAGCGACGTCTGGGTGGGGGAATAAATATCCGAACACTGTAGCTTGTAAACCCAATTCTCACTTTAGTAGGGTGAAAAGGGGTGTTAAAGGTCATTAGTAAACGATGATTTGGGGTGTTAGGCGAGTCCCGACGTTGGTGAAATCTGTAAACGTTACTAACAGGAAATCTTTTCTGGTGTATATTTCTTAGAATGACAGCAATATATTCGTCTTTCTGCTCTAAAGAGTAAATAGTGCATTTGAATGTGTTACTTATTTTATCAGAAGTGGAAATAAGAGGGATGTTTCCAATAGAAGTTAAGAATGACAAGATAGAACCTTGATTTCAGGTACTAGCTTGAACGAGAATAGACTCATTTCTCATTAACGGGACTGGGGAGTCTTTAGCTCCTAAATCATTTTCATGTGTATCGCTAAGAATGATGGTTTTTTGCTCAGCAAGGGCTTTGGAAGTGGTGGATCACAATAAGAAATACATCGGAAATGTTGAGCCAGCTGGCAGTCCCGGAGAGGAAGCAGCATATGGAGTAAGCAATTGAGAATGTCTAAGACTGGGGACGCCTCGCCCGTTTGGGCACCTGGAATGTCAATATCGCTGGGGATAGACAGAGGCCATCCAGGTGAAGTGGAGGGAATCACGGTATTAATATATGAAATGCAATTAAAAAAAATAAGTAAATTAATCGGTGCATGGTCAGTAATCGTTAAGTCTATCGGAGTCCGAGACTAATTAAAGTTTTGCATGGTATATTAAATTAAAGGGGTCCCCCTCATGGGTGTCAAACCTAATGAGGTTTGTGCCAGGAGAACCACTCAGGTTTGTGTCCGGAGAACCGCTCTAAGAGGCGGAGAGTCTCTTATTATAGATGTTTCAGAGGAGTCAGGGGAAAAGGACAAAACCTGGTTCTAGTTCGTGTGTATCGAATCACGAATGGGTGATGTGATTCACACCCTTCTGCACAGCTGACGCCAGGTGCCCCTCCCACCTTAAGAAAGCGTGTCATCGGCTTTCATATACCTCTCTGAAAAAAACAATAGAAATATTGGTAGAGAAAGGATCATGAAAGAAACGATATGAAAATTGAGAGGAAAGATGGATATATAGATAATTAAATAGATTTGTGCTTATTAGTGTTTATTGGTTATTATTAGGATGTATTATGAATCTTGAGAGGATAAGATATATAAATATATATATATATATATATATATTATATATATATATATATATATATATTATTATTATTATACTATTATATATATATATATATATATATATATATATATGTTATGTTATATATATTATTGGTTGGTTATTATATATATATATATATATATATATATATATATATATATACATATATATATATATATATATTTATATATATATATTATATATATATATATATATATATATATATATATATATACATATATATATATATATATATATATGTATTATGAAGAAGAAGATATATATATTATATATATATACATATATTATTATTATTACATATTATATATATATTATTATATTATATATATATTATTGGTTATTGTTATATGATATATATATATTTTATTTATATATAAATATATATATATTATTATTATATTATTATTATATTATAACATATTATTATATTATTATTACATATTATTATTATATTTTATTATTATTAACATTATTATTATTATTATTATTATTATTTATTTATATATATATATATATATATATATATATATATGTTATTACATAAATATATATATTATTTATATGTATATTATGCTATATATATATATTATGTAAATATATATTATATATATATTATTATTATTATTATTATTATATTATTATATATATATATTATATTATATATATATACATATATATATATATATGAGAGTTAATATAAATATATATATGGAGGTATATATATATATATTATATATATATATATATATATATATATATATATATATATATATATATATATATATATATATATAAATAAATATATATATATATATATATATATTATATATATATATATATAGTTATATATATATATATATATATATATATATATATATATATATATATATATATATATATATATATATATATATATATATATATATATATATATATGTTAATATAATTCCGTGTTTATAATTTTTTTGCTGTCAACGATTTTTTAATCGACTCTTATGTATTTCAATGCGCTGAATTCGAATCTGCTATTGCTTTTTGTCAATCTGGTAAATTTTTTATACTATGACCTGTTTTTAAATAACAGTATTTTATATACTGCAATTTATATTTATGACCTGAGTTATTTGTTAAATCTGTGAAACATAACACTTAATTATGAAATTGATGCAATTCCTGGATAATAAATATGAATATTACAATTATAAATAAGAAATATAAATTTTAAGTATTCTTTCTAAAGAAGAAAAATGATTTTATAGATTTTCTTTGTATTTTTGTTTTGGTGGATCCTTTTCAAGCACTAA
>JABUQX010079249.1:20000-32500 GCA_015478945.1 Trachelipus rathkii | reverse complement strand
TATATATATATATATATAGATATATACATATTATTATTATTATTATTGTTGTTATATATTATATATTATTATTATTATTATTATTATTATTATTATTAAATATATATATATATATATTTATTATTATTATTATATATATTATTATTATATATATATATATTATATATTATTGTTTATATGTATTATTATACATATATTATTGTTATATATACATATACATATATATTACATATATATTATTATATATATATGATATATACATATACATATACATATATACATCTATATATATATTATTATATATTATTTATTATTATTATATATATACATATATACATATATATTATTACATTATTATTATTATATATTATTATTATTACATATTATTACAAAAAACTTAAGTGTAGGGAAAGAAAACATGACATTTAAAAAAACAAACTTTTATTTATTGCCACAAAAAAGATAAATTAATGAGACGGTTGCTGCTGCTTATTTTCGATAAGTGCGTCAAATTGTGGGATCGTCTTTGACAACGATAGAGGCATATCATGTTTCAGGTCTAGTCGGTTCCGATTTTTAGTTTTTATTGCAACGACATAGCTCGTTTCATTAGTAAAGGGTAAACCTGTCCTAAACTTAAGCAGAATTTGCAAATATCTTTAGCGTTAAATTCTGCTCGCAATACTGCTTTCGTTCTTAAATCAATCATGTCATCTTTGATAAGGTCTTCATCATTTATGTCGTTGATATCAATTATAAACGGACTTAGAACACATGTCTCTTGATTAAAGCTTTCTGGACAAATATACCCGTCAAAAAAATTCTGCAGTGTTTCGCTATAATAAGAACTAGAACATTCCAGATGCTGCCAGAACGTTCGATTGCGATTCGATTTTTGAATTTTTTTTTACTTATCTCGCGCAATATATTTAACGTCTTTATGTACTACCAGTACCTTATGCATGTAACCTTAAGGGGTTCATGTCCCCAGGTTAAGAAACCCTGCCTTAAAGTAATACATTTATAAGTACAGCTATACTGAGATACGTCTCTGATATTAATTTAATTAACTGCCACATCTTTCGTTTATATTAAATTGTATATAGTTCCCTAGCATTTTATTTCCCTAGAGTTCATATTAGATATTAAGACTTACTTATAACTAAAGACAATTAAAAAAGAGTTAGCATAATCAGACAGCAAGGCAGCAAGGTCGAGAGGACGCTTTGTCAAAAAAAATTTATCCTTCGTTAGCATAACATTAGGCTCTAAATAACCAAAGATTTTAAGTTGAGTAATCTTAATTGTCATGGTTACGTCTCGAACAAGTTGAAGTGGCCATAAGAATAAGGTAATTAAAACTATCATTTACAAATTCCTATAAATATTAAATTTTAACTATTTTGTGAGGAATTGGACACAGTAATGTATTCAGGTATCTTTATTTTCTTATCATTGCTAAACAAAAGGCCACTCCTACAATATCATACTTTTCACATCCAACACTCCCCTACATTATATTTATATTTTTAGAGCCCGAACAGGGACTAAGTTTCTCTGTTCGATATTGTTGCGCAAGATCTGGTAGCGCTTTTCATTGCCTTAGTGATTCCAAAGTTCCTGTTTCAATACACTTTTGATTCTCTTTGCTTAAAGATCGGACGGATCTTGGATTTTGCTAAATTTTGTTTAAGTAAGGTTGATTTTGAAACCTACAGTCTTCGCCTTTCCTTTGCTCCTACACCTATTCCACCTGTCATTCATTATCATATTTTATTATCATTTTACTTACTTTGGGGGCAACAAGGTAAGTGATGAAGAATCCCAGGGAATTCCGGGGATCAAACCAGAAAGCTCTCGTAGATTACTTGGATAAGAATGATAGGGGTTTAAGTGTGGGCCGGGGAAGATGATGTGGGTGTGGAAGATAACATAGTTCATTCAGCGGGAACCAGGAAAGTAATGTCTGTGGATCGGGCACAGGAATTAGTAGATAGATTAAAAGATTTAAAAATCATCGGAGAACAGAAGGAACAAAAAGAAAAATTTGAAGCAGAAAATCGGCAAACAAAGTTCGAAACACGTACATTTTTCATCGGAAATTCCTGAAAAAGGAACGAACTGTAAATCCTTCTCAGCCGAGTGATAATTATGATACGTTGACCCAAGATTTTTCTTTGTTAATTTAGGGTCACCTGGTATTTCTTTGATATTTTCTCAAGATTATCATCATACAAATATTGATTCAGTGCATGAAAATTATCCACGTAATGAAAGAGTGGATTATGCAAAGTATCAAAACACTGGATACTACACAAGTAACAATGAGATAGAGGGAATTCAGAATGTCATGCCTAATACTATTCGTTATAACTCTTCAGTTAGGACATGCATGGGTTCTAGATATCAGAATGTTCCATTTAGGAACTATAACTCACCCAATTATTCACACAATTATCCGCCACAGAATGATTTCATCTCTAGATTTCAACCTGTATTTGCCAGTCATAGCTAAAGTCGGAAAGACCATCATATGAAATTATTAACTGAAGCCATAGTTCTATTAACTCAGCTGGTTAACAATTCACAAAAACGCAAGGTGGTCAATCCAGGCAAAATATAAATATGAGGCGGATCAAGATCTCATAATTTATTTCTCAGACTTTAAGGCGTATTGCTCGTTTCATTATCCTAATGTGCCTCAACAATGGTTACGCCTCTTAGGTAGACAATTGGAGGGATCATTTCTCTAACTGTATAAGCTGATGGTCGTCAAAGACGATCGGAATTATATCTCAGTTAAATATACCCTCATACGATGGTACAAACAAGAAGAAAAGAGGAAAAATTAATATCGACTCCAGACTTATCATTCCGCTCGTAGATTAAAAGGCGAGAGCATTCGTATGTTTCACTTAGGCTGGAACTGTTAGCCATACGAGCTTACAGAGGGTTGAATATGCGAGAGCATGATTCTCTGCGCAATGCACTTTTATTAGTCTTCCTCTAAGAATTAGGTGATAGAAAAAGAACTCCATGGGAGAATTTGGTAAGTTTTGCGGATTTTTTGGAAATGGTTGAGAATCTTTTTTCTAATTCACATATGCAGGATAATCATAGTTATAACTCTAAGACTAGCAATCATCGGTATAAGGAAAAAGATGAACCGGAAATAGAAGATCTCAATGATACAGTGGAAACAATTAGAATTGATGCTGTTTATCCGAGTTGGACGGACACTTTACAGAATATCCTGAGTAATTCCGGTAATTAAGGTATAAGAAAACCTTGTAATAATCAAGATCCGGTACACCGTAACCAGCAGAAGTCAAGATCTTATGAGTCTCAGAAGCATAGTCCTTCTTATAACTCTTGGAATGGTAGTCGTTACTACCGAGACAATAAGTATACTGACAATCGTCAGTATTTTCCTCCTAATTCTTGGTACAAGAACCAAAATGCACTTTCCGAATCCAACAAGCGAGGACTTGTAAGGTGCGAGTACTGTGAGAATGTAGATTATCGCATGAGTGAGTACTACAAATACTTGGAAGTATGTAGCTATCGTTGCAAGCAAGGGCATATAAGATCAGAATGTTGCGAAAGTAGATCTCCTCTACAGTCACCTCCAGATGTCAGTAGAATGGTTTGTCCATTCTGGAAAGGACCCAATGCGGGCATAAAGTGTTCATATAAGACATCTCCTAGCGGGTTCGAAAGCCAACAGAGGTCTACTAATTATAGAACTCAGTCCCGATCAAAAACAGATCACGGGGACTATCATGAAAATATCCCTACATTCTCACCAGAGTCGTTGCGGAGGTTCTCAAGAGAGAGATCCAGCTCAACCAAGGAGAAATTCACCCTCATCAAGGCCTTTCATAGAAAACTGTCTGGTGTAAGAAATCGCATTATGAAGACAGTGCATGGGAGAAGAAGAAAAACCGGAAAGTAGGTCTTTAAATTTCAGCCTACCACCGAAATGAGTCATTCTGTGGAGATGTGCTTTGTAAAGGACTTCTCCGATAAAAATATCTCTTACTCAGTGGAAAAATCAGAAGAACAAAAGGTGTCTTCTATGGTAAACATAGACACCATTGCAAAACCTTTGGTGATACAGGTCAAAACCATAATGGTTGAAAGTGTAGTTCTTGAAGATGCAGAGGATGAAAAGGATGAAAGTACTGCATTATCATTTTCACTACCTGATATATTCATAGAAGACAGGGAAGAAACGAAGGATAATATCTCAGAAACCGAAAATGTAGTTTTAGATAAATCTGATCTCGTCAGTTTGTCTTCAACTGACACTGATTCCTCTATAATTTCTCTCAGGCTTAGTAGACGGGAATTACAGCTTGAACCACTTATCGTTTGTGCTACTTTTAGTACTGACAACGCAGCCTATTATGGATGCTTGATTGAAAGCAAATTCAGAATAAATTTGATTAGTTCGACTTTAATTCCGTTAATGAAAAATCAAGAAGTTTTGTCTTCTACAGATTTCGGTCTTAAGGCTATTAATGGTTTACAATAAGATGATATAATACCTATTGAGTCTTGTCTAAAAATCCCTATAATTTTTGAAAATGGCTTTTCCACATAGCCTTCTATTTTCTTCATTGTGCATCGTGTGTATATGCCAGAAATGTTAGTTCTCGGAACATCCTCATTAAAAGAAAGTAGTCTCATCCCCGATTTATCTTATAGATAATTACTTCATAGCTCAGACGAATATTTTAAAATTACAACTTTGGATTATAAACTCAAATTACCTTCTTTTATATGGATTTCTGTGCATTCTATCAATTTGATCAGTGAACACCAAAGGTGAAATAAATCTCGTAGATACTGTGTTTTGTTGGAGAGTGCATATGAATTATTTATTGACCTTAGCGCAATAAATATATAGTGTCTTATTCTCTTTTGATATTTTCTATTGTATATAATTATTGCTATTTTCTGTTTGGCCCAGTTTATTCTCTTATTTTTTTTGTATTGTAAGTTGACTAATCTTAAGGGGGGGTAAAATTAAGATGGCGTTTAAGAAGGATTAGGCTTAGTTCTTTTTATAGTTTATTTTAATTTTTTAAGTGCATCACTAATATATATTATATTATATATATATATTATTATATATAATATATATATATATATATATATATATATATATATATATATATATATATATTATATTATATAATATAAATAATAATAATATATATTTTCAGTAAATTTATTATATTGTTTACTAATATTAAAAATATATGGTAAATTTAAATATTTACTTTTTTTTATGTAAATTTTATTTAAGATCTTAATTCCCAATGTTTTCTTTAGGTAATTGGTTATGAGAGTGGTAGTTTGTGGCCTATTTTGGTCTGTTCTACTATTTTCAGATTGTTCTCATTACAGCAACGCGTAAATGACTATTATGATTTAAGTTAGAGAGAGGCCACAAACAGTTTATCTCATCCGATTATCTACTTAGAAATGTATCGTGTTAAATATATATTATATATTATAATTATATTATATATTATATAATATATATATATATAATATATATATCATATATATAATATTATATATATTTTTGTATATATATAATATATATATATATAAATACTATATATAATTATATATATATATTATATATATATAATAATATATATATATAATATAATATATATATATATAAATATATATATTATGATGAATCATATTGCTGTATGCATTTAAATTATTTATTATTGGCATTCAGGAATACCTCGGGATAACCTAAAGATGCTTACTGACACGGTAACGGCTACGCCCTCCTTTTCTCCCCCCCCAATCCCTGGGGGAAAAAACTAATGTATTATTATGTGTCGACAAGGATACCAATATTCATTGTGCCATGTTATTATATTATTATAACTTAACAATATCATCAACGATGTCATCAAATGTGCCGATTGTTCATTTATTGTGAATCTCATCGTTTGATCAAATTATATAATGCTAATTATTCTATGTATGGAGAGAATGTTGACTTCTTTCTATATTTTGATTCATTCCACGCCTCATTTCTACACTCCAGCAAACCTACACACACTAGTAGGTTTTCAGCCTCACTGCATCACCTAGCCTCTTAGTAAATCTGTCGTAGGCATTGTGTCTGTATATAGTAAGGTTTAAGCGGTTAAGTTTAATTGAAAAAAAAACATATTTTCTCTTTCTTTTATTTGTTATTTCTCGTTTGAATATTACTTAGAAACGTAGAAATACACAATGAGTGCATGCTAGGCATGTATGGTTTGCTTCATACAAGGACGGGTGTATGCAGATGTGGTATTAGACACAAACCCAAAGCTTAGACACTGTACAATTTTGGCAAAACTCTTGGGCAAAATAGACATTTTACATAACAACTATAGATTTGTGTGTGTTAGCTAAGTTATTTTACAATATTATAATATATTTCATTTTTTATTATTATATTTATCTATCTTGTAAATTGGTTTATTATGTCTATTACTTTGAAAGATTATTTTATCGGATTTTCAAAAAAATATTTAAATTAAATCATTGTCATTGTTTCTAAATTATTATTATTATTATTATTATTATTATTATTATTATTATTATTATTATTATTATTATTATTATATATTATTATTATTATTATTATTAGTTATTATTATTATTATTATTATTATTATCATCATAATCCGAGTCACTGTTATTTGAAAAGAAAATTTATTGAAAATCAAAGAAATTTATATAGAAATTATAGAAAAGTAAATTAAAGAATTAAAAGGAAGTCATAGAAAAGTTATAAAACATTTAAAGAAAAATTAAAAGGAAATTTATAAAAGAAATTAAAGAAATTTAAAAGAATTATTGAACAATCATATTAAATCAAGAAATTTATATAAATTTATATAGAAGTTTAATTAAAAATATTTAAAAGCTAATAGACTGAGAAAGTTATAAAAACTTTGTAACACAAAACATTGATGAAAATAAAACTGACGGAGATATTTTTGTATATTTTCAGAAAAAACGGCAAGCAAATTAACTTACAAGACACACGTGACTTTTGACTTACCCGTCTCGATAACTCGTAAATTATATCAAGATGCCGACCCTTCTTGCAGTTAGATCTAGTAAAGTTGCCATTTTCAGGCACGGAAAAAGATATTTATCACGCAAATACGGCTTGAGCGTCAGAACGGATTTTTGCTCTGGGCGTACTATTCCTGCCTGTTCACCTCGAGTGGAAGCTCTTATGTCACAAAACGTTGATTATGTTCTTATTTGGGCTTTCACTACGATGGCGTGGATGCCAAAAGAACTTGTGAATGCGGACCAACAAAATCAAAGGTTTTTGAGCCGAAAGTAGATTTCTCCATCAATGGTGTTTCCCCAGTTATGGCATACATCACTGAAGTGGCCAAGAAGTCAAATCCCAAAATACGTGTTTACCTTATGATTCCTTCTGTGCAGGATTCATTTTCCTTTAATCGGAAATGACTTATCAGGGATTGGGGATCCAAATTTTCAGAGTACTTCAAAGATGACACCACTATGTCTCCTCTCAAGATGCGAGAACACTAAATTCTTAGTTATGATAAGTTCACCAGCTTGGCATTTTCCGAATACGTTTGGCCATATAAACATTGTCTCAAAAATAATTTTGTATTGAATTTCTACTATGTGATTAATCAACATAGTAGGGGTGAGCAAACACCTCCACATTGGCAATACTTCAAACAAAAGCAACTTACATTAAAGTCTCCGTTGTTGCCTGATGGTCTCCACCCAAATCGTCTCTTTCTCGAGGCATTTATGGGCAAATATAAATCATTCTTTATGAGTCAACGGTCCCAAACTGTCCGCTCACGAGTTAATGTCTCTAAGAAATCTCAGGGTTTCCAGAATAAGAAAGTTATTAGTATACGATTTCCATTTCTAGGAGAAGTGAGGAACGCAAATTAATCATTCAATCAAACATATATGAAAATTCACCTTTGACATCAAGCTATTACACTAATTTAGAGGATAGGTTAGTTTTTCCGCCGAGTACAGTTCAATCAGAAGTTCCAGTGGTATCCGAAGATACATATCCGAGGATACTACTAATTACGGTAGTTGTGGTCAAGTCTATGATCAAACTCATCATCAGTCATCATATATCCCGTCCTTCTCTGAACCACAGCAATATGCGTCATATAGCTCTACTTCCATTCCACAATATACAGTTACTCCGCCTACCAGTCTTCCCATTGCTTATCCTTCTTATAGCGCAAGAAATGAAATTCCATTCGTCGAGGCGTTAAGAACTGGTATCCTGTGGACTTTAGAGCAAATTTCATGGAGGGACAGGGATATTTATCAACGCCGTAATTTTTTACAAACGTGGAGACAAATGATAGTTGAAGAAGAGGAAACCATAAATAGTGTAGCAACTATCAAACATCGATTAATTGAAAAAAAAATGTCTCTTAGAAAAATTGCAAATGAAAAAGAAATTATATATTTCTCTTTGAAAAATTTCATAGGATTAGATATTTATGTCTCTATTTTTCGATTATGTTTCATAGGATTAGTTAATTATGTCTCTATTTTTCGATTATATAAAATTAAAAAAAACTTTTGTTAAATTTAAGATATGTCTCCCGATCCGCACATATAGTGGTCTTTATTGTTTCCTTGATTTCGGGGTTAAATATCAAACATTGATAAAAGAAAAATTTAAAGATAATTCTTCAAAAATTTTATGGGATTAATAATTACTATATATTTATGTTCCCGAATATATATATAGGGAAATAATTGATATTAATTTTAAGAAATACGTATCCCGGAAGTGTAACATGTGTTTCCTTGGTTTTGGGATTCTGTTTTTTTTTTTTTTTTCTTATTAGTATCGTTCTTAGAATAGTTCCTCCTCATACCAGTCTTACCTCTCCGCCATTTTGACGTGTTCAAAATGTCGTCGAAAATTAAGATGGGGTTTAGATTTGGTAGGGGGGGATGTAATGGTGCTCCTTATCTTAAGTATCGGATATCGCCATTATTTTCATTGTTATTATGATAGTTGGTGTTATGGTGATTATTATTCTTATAAGAACTATTATTATTATTTCGATTTAAGAATTACTTTAATACAACTATAAAAATGCTCTATCCTTATTTTGATAGAGTTCCATTTGAAAATTAAATGTTGTATACTAGTTCTTAGGCTAAGTAGATGTCAAGCTTAGTAAGCTTGAACAATATAATTATCCGATTTATTTTTCTTAGCCATAGAGGATTTAATAAATAATTAATTGATATATGTTATGCGCAAATATTTTCACACTTTCAATTAGGTAAGGTGCATTGTACGACAAAAACTGTCGAAGCAGAATACGTAAGCACCATATATAACAATTGTCAATCTAAAATGACATACTGACATAATGAAATATAAGGTCTTTAATTATAAGTCAGAAGATAAAGTAAAAGCTCCTTTGTTATAGATTGTAACGACTTTGCGTCAATAAATGAACAGAGATTTCAAGCTCAGTACAATTCCTTCTGGATAACAAGATTGTTAATAGTGTAGGTTGATAATTTTCCAAATCAGTCATTAGTCTTAATAAAAGTAGGATGGAAAAGTATTAAACCTATATTTCTTATCCAAGTTTCGGATCTTGGGCCTATTTTAGATGCTGATCTATTGTTTAATCATAACGGTGTGTTCACTCTGAAGTTAACTTAGAAGTTCCGCTCAGGATTAATATTCATATTAGTGAAAACTTGCAAAATAAAAGAAGACTACATTTCAAGTTCAAACAAGTTGAGTGGGTTTATAAATTTTTACGAGCATAATTTCTCTACTCCACATCTTTACCACTCTTGTTTAGTCTTTTAAGCTTCTTTGTTTCTCTTTTACCATTCCAAAATCCAGAATTCCGTTCCGAGTTGTATCGTTCATTTCTCATGGTTATTTCTTTGTTAATCATTGTATATCTGTTTAGTTGTCATTGCGTACCAATTGGATTATTAGTCTTTTTTACGGTTTATATACCTTTAGAAAGATATTGTCTCATATGTGTGAACACTGTAAATAGATATATTTAGGTATAGATACTTTATTTATGTCTCTTTAAAGTAATACATTTATAAATACAATTATACTGAGATACGTCTCTGATATTAATTTAATTAACTGCCACATCTTTCGTTTATATTAAATTGTGTATAGTTCATTAGCAATTTATTTCCCTAGAGTTCATATTAGATATTAAAACATAATTATAACTAAAGACACTTGAAAAAGAGTTAGCATAATCAGAGAGCAAGGCAGCAAGGCAGCAAGGTCAAGCGGACGCTTGGTCAGAAAGTCTATATCCTTCGCTAGCATAAAACTAGGCTCTAAATAACCAAAAATTTTAAGTCGAATAATCTTAATTGTCATGGTTACGTCTCGGACAACCTGAAGTGGCCAAAGGAATAAGGTAATTAAAGCTATCATTTACTATTCCTATAAATATTAAATTTTAATTATTTTGTGAGGAATTGGACACAGTATTCTATTCAGGCATCTTATTATTTATTATTATCACTCATAAACAAAAGTCACTCTAAATATCATACTACAATAATACTCCCCTAATATATATATATATATATATATATATATATATATATATATATATATATATATATATATATATATATATATATATATATATATATATATATATATATATATATATGCATATATATATATATATTATATTATTATTATTATATATATATAGTTATTATATTTGTTATTATATATATATAGTAAAGAGTTATTATTATTATATATAATATATATATATATATATATATATATTATTATATATATATTTATATATATATATATATGTTATTGATATATATATATATATTACATACATATATATATTTATATATATATAATATATATATTTAGATATATACATATATATATAATATAAATATATATATATATATATATATATATATATATATATATATATAAATTATATATCATATAATATATATATATATATATATATATATATATATATATATATATATATATATATATATATATATATATATATATATATATACAAAAAAAATATGTTAAAAAAAAAACACATAAATGTAAATACAGACAAACAAATAGCCCATCCTTATAACGACTAGCAGATCACTGACACTTAGAATGTAAATATGATACCTAATGTTATTAATTTTACAAACACTGCTTTGTTTCACAGGAAAATCAGCTTCTTATATACAAACATAGTGGTGATATCAAGCTGCATCAAAAAGTGCTTCAATTGCCAGAAATGATGCTATACCATGATGTAATAAGATGATGCGATACATCAAGACTGCTGCATACTACATAAATGAACTTAAATAATACTCTAAATATGTGATAATATCAATGGCAATGATATTTCTCTAATTGCAATGAGTATATTTCATAAAAAGTAATAAACCTTGCAAAATTTCTACTTAATTAAGAAAAAAAAGGTCATAGAAATAAAAATGACCTGATTCGCAAAAACCAATTGCAGATTCGAATTTAGCGCATTAAAATACATAAGAATTACTTGAAGAAACTTTGATAGCAAAAATGTCACAGACCAGTGTAATAAATTTGCTGTTTATTTGAAACTGTAATATGTGATATCTCAAAAACTTTATTTGATAGACAAAAATGAATGACAGATTTGGAATCAGCACCAGAGAACTACCTAAAAACCATTGGAAAAAATTATGCCAGAAAAATATTGTTCACCTGTGTTATCAGTGGGCCGGGTCAGAGTCAGAATGTGCGGATCTATATGTAATTCAATATTATTGAGCCGAGTAGGAACTGGAGTTCGATCCTGAATAGGAAAAACAGTTTTGAGTTCTACATTATCATTATGGTCAGTAGTATTAATGAGTCGAACCGGTACCAGAGTTTGGAAAGTAATATTTTGCATAGAATTTAATTATGTAAAATTTGGTTGAGTCAAAATCGGAATAATATTCATCGAAATCAGAATTGAAAGAAATATTTGTGGTCTTATAGTATCATTATTATAGGTTTTATCCGTGGACTGAGCCAGAAGCAGAATTTGGAATTTGGGAAAAATTTGAGGATGTGATTTTGGAAATTTTATATCAACGGTATTAGATATATTAATAACTTTTTTATATGGCATTAACCTAATGGAATGAACTTCTTTATTAATTTCTAAACTAACAGTCCTATTACAATAGTTGAAAGAAATCGAAATCTTAAAAAAATATATCACTGCCTAAAAGTATCTTTTCCTAATATAAAAGTTGATAAGCTATTTGCTCATAGGTATATAAATCATCCACGGCTATTTGTTTACACAGGCTTATCTAATACTCGTCCACTACCTCTTTTATATAGGAATATTGGTCTTCCCTATTTAATTTGCTGTCTAAGTGGATAATACGCAACC
>JABUQX010079249.1:12500-15000 GCA_015478945.1 Trachelipus rathkii | reverse complement strand
CTTTATAATCGACTTCAATTTTAGTATATTTTCCTCAGCCTGTATTTGTAAATTACTATCAATTTCCTTTAAAATAATATTACACGAGGTCCCTTTAGCAATATGTAAAAATTATCTGCTAATATGACGTTGGTACTCTGTGTTTTGATGAGTATCAAATTTCAGTGATTTCTTATAATTTGTAAATTTCTCATGAAACCAATGCGCCAGTAAACTGGTGCCCACCTTTCCTACGTAATCTTTGCAAAAAAAGCACGCATATTAGCAGAAAGCTCCTCCTGCATGCTCAGAATAAGATAGCCATGGATACTTTTAAAAATTATTAAAGAAAACTTAAATAGTGACAAATTTTAGGAAATTTAAAGCTTGGAAGTGGCTCCAGGAGGATTTTAATAGAAGCTCCTTTGTTTGATCATCGACATGTTTATTCACATATTAAGCCTATATCTAAGAACAATGAGCTACTTACTCGTTTCTAGAAGATTCTAAAGAAGAGCTTTACTGCCAGGAGAAAAATGTTATGGAAGTAATAAAATTTTGTCGAAGAAAAGTGATTTGAATTATTTTTTGTAGCAATTTTATAAATAAAAACATCAAATGAAATCATTAACATTTCTTAAATAAAAGTGCATAGGTAATTTCTTACTGAAAATTTATAAATAAGAAAACGAAAAGTAAAAAGCAACGTTGTAATATGAAAAATGAGGAAAGGAATAGTATTTAATGATTTTGTATATATATATATATATATATATATATATATATGAGAGTGATATATATATATAGTGTTGAGTGTAAATAGCATATATATACATATATATATATATATATATATATATATATATATATATATATATATAATATAGAGAGAGAGAGGGGTAGAGAGAGAGAGTAGATAGATGTCTGTGGGAGCCATTGGTATGGTTATAAAAAAAAAAAAGTTGGGGATCGTGGCTGGGGTTCCGACCCTTAAGATCACACGTGTTCTCGCCGATATATATATATATATATATATATATATATATAAGAATAGAGATTGTATTTTTTATATATGTTATGTAATATATATATATTATATATATATATATATATATATATATATATATATATATATATATATATATATATATATATATATATCTGTTACGAATTTGGTCTCCTTCAAAACGAAGAAAAGGTGGTGGGCGGAGTCAATCACAGAGGCAAATTTTTCCATTGTTTACTTACTTTTTTAGACCATTCTCCTTCAATAGTGTTTGTGTGGGCACCCATTACAGTATCTATAAAAATAATTGAGTGGTTTACCGTTAGGTGTTGGTATTGCTTACTTTTTAAAACATTATAGCCTTTCCACTAATAATTGTGGGTTTTTCTCTCACGTACTTTCCAATCACATTTGATATTGTCTCACTGTTCCTGTTCTTTACAGGAACTAAAAAACATTTCCCTGTATTTCTTTCAATCCCACCAATGACCCAACGACTTTTCACCATCTTACCTTTGTGGTACTTTCGCTTTCCAAATACTGATTCATCCATTTCGAGAACCTTATTTTCCCCTCCACTGAAAACTGAAAACTCACAAACCTCTCTTAAAAAAATTATACCAGTCTGTTACAGTCTTACTTGACAAGCCTAGAAAAATCTTTGTTTGATTTGCTGTTACGTCATTTAAAAAAAATATATATAATTTGAAGAACAACTTCAACACGCAAACGCGAGCCAGATAAAAATGAATTTTTGGCAACTGCACTGTAATTAGTATTACACTTTCTTTTGGGAAAAAGTCGAATGAGATTGTTGTTCGTTCATACGTTTGCTTAGCCAAGCCGAGCGACTGGCTTGGGTGGTGGCTTTCTAAGCCATCAGCCATGCCATTTAAGCCACCAACTCGGCTTTGTTAAACAAATGTATAAACGAATATATATATATATATATATATATATATATAGAATATATATATATATATATATATATATATATATATATATATATATATATATATATATATATATATATATATATATATATATATATATATATCTGTGTCTACCTAACCACACTTTATCCTAACTTAAACTTAAAAGCCGTACAGTAGGGAACTAACCTAGGGTTTATCGTCGTTGCCCAAAACGGAGACCTAACCTAGATTGATTGGTGGTTGCCGAACACGTAAACCTAAATTAAGATAATTTTATTTTTTAAGCAAAATTAATAATATTTCAAGTTTACTAAATAATTTTCTAAATAAAAAATACAACACTCAAAAATTATATATATAGTTGAATTATATATATATATATATATATATATATATATATATATATATATATATATATATGAATATATATATATATATATATATATATATATATATATATATATATATATATACCGGATACTTTAAATATTTGAAAATGCTCAACTGCCTCAAAAAATTTGTTAAATCTCTCTTGTCTTGTATATTTCTTGACTAATACACTATGTTCATCACTAATCAA
>JABUQX010079249.1:0-2500 GCA_015478945.1 Trachelipus rathkii | reverse complement strand
TCTTATTACTTTTATCAGTTCATTTAAGTCCCTTTTAGTTGTCTTATGGGTTATACTACTGTATCTGCTTACAGCAAAAGAAATATCCGGTCTTGTGTGCTGTGATACCCAATTGAGACTACCAATCAAGGATCTATATTGCTTCAATTCTCTTTCATTTAAGGTTTTTTCTCCATTTTTGTCATTTTCCACTTGTGGAATTACTAGCCTCCTGATATATTCTATTTGATCTATTTTCACATTATTATTTGTTTGCTCTATGTTTACTCCTAAATATTTGAACTTATCCTTTTCATATTGTCCTATCTTGAATTTTGTTATGAGGTCATTTATTATTTTCTCTTCAAACAATTCACTTCCTGCATATAATATATCATCTACATGAATGACCATGATTCCTACTAAATTATTCTTTTCACTCTTATAGTATATTGTAGGATCCAATAAACTTTGACAAAGTCCTGCTTCTATACAGGCATTCTTCAATGTTTGATACCATTCTACTGCGGCGTCTTTAAGTCCATATACAGTCTTCTGTAGTTTCCATACTTTATTAGTATTAGCCTCTATAGGAGGTTTCAGATATACCTCTCATTATTTTCTTGCCTTGTAAATAGACAGTTTTAATATCAATTGCTGTGCACTTCCAGTTTTCTTGCTGAGCAATTGTGATTATAAATTTTAGTGTGTCAGCACTACAAGTGGGTGCTTCTAATCTTTTATTCACGTTTTCTTCATAACCTCTAGCTACTAGTCTAGCCTTTTTATATGTCATTCCACTTTTTATTTTATCCTTATAATCCATCTTGTAGTTATTAGTTTTTGTTTCATGTCCTCTACTTCTTCAAATACCTTATTCGCTCTCCAACTTTCTATCTCTTCTTTTTTTGCTTTTAGCACATTCATACTTTCCATTCTATTGCAGTCCTCATCCTTTCTTTTATCTATATTATGACTCTCATCCATATAAGAGAAATATGTTACAGCTTCTTCATCTTCTGTCTCCTCTTCTCCTTCATTCTCCTCATTATTTTCTTCCTCATCAAAATCTTCATTATCCATTTTCTCCTATTTCAAAATCTTTATAATCCTTTAAATCTATCCATGTAGGTTTTTTCTTGTCTTTTATTATAACATTATAACAATGTTTATATCTTGTACTTTTTGCCTTTAGTTCTATTTTTATCTTTATTTTTTAATTTCTCTTTATTATTCTTGTTAGTCAGCTTATAGTAATCATTTCTTTTCATTGTTCCTGGAACTTTTTTTCTTTTCTTGATCTTCTTAATTCCAAAGTCACATTCATATCTTCCTCATGGATTGATTCTTTTTTATTTTTGATATTTGTTTCATTCTTTCTTTTCTCTTCCTCTCTCCATGTTTTTCTTCTCTTCTTTATTTTTCTTTCATAACTATATTTTCTCTTTGTCATTGTTATGTCTGGTCTTCATTAATTTTGTTCCCCTGGTTATGTGTATTCTGTTTATTTCTTTTATGTTACTTCCATGTTCAATCACCGTCTTCCCATCTATGCCTATAATTTTACCAGTACCTCTCCATTCTTTTTCATTTTCTCTCTTATAATATACTTCTTCACCTATACAAATTTCATCTAACGGATATCTTCTCAAATTATGTGTCAGCGCTCTCTTTATTCTATTGGCCTGTTCTTGTTCTATATGAACTGATCTTGCCTTATGTATATTCTCCAGTATATTTTTAACTTGTTCATCTTCTTCCACGGGATCTAACATTGCTGGATTATTATAATCTATTATATTTGGTAATGACGAGTTTCTTCCAAATACCAAATGATTTGGTGCATATCCATTTATATTACTCAGTGAGTTCTTAGCATTTACAGACCAAGCTAAACTTTGTTTAATATCACATCCGTCTTCTTTCATTCTATACAATGAATCCTTCAAGAGTCCTACTTGTTTTACACATAGACCATTACTATATGGACTCTCACTTGCAGTACTTATCAATTTTATGTTGAACTTCATACAAAAATACTCCATATTTATGTTCTGGAACTCTTTTCCAGCATCAGTTAAAATAGTTTTTGGTATTCCGAAATATTGTATCCACTTACTACATAATTCTTCTATAATTTCTTGACTATTTTTACTTTTTAACCAAGTTGCCTGTGTATAATGGGTAGCTGTATCTACTATGACTAAGTATTTTAACTGATTGAACTCTCTCACATCTAACTGAATCATGTCTCCAAATTTATAAGCCATTTTATTTCCCACTACAGGTCGTGGTGGTGTTTTTTTAAACTTAATGCAGGTATTACAAGTCCTGGGTATTTCTTCCAACTCCTCTTTTATCTCTTTTGATATTCCTTTGTCTTCTTCCTTAAGTAAATATGCTTCTTTTATTAGCTTCCATATTTTTCCATTGATGCATGAGCAAATTGATAGTGTAGTTTCTTCAATTTTTTCTTTCTATTTTCTTTAATTTTGTACCATTCATATCAAATTGTCCATAC
>JABUQX010079248.1:15000-49962 GCA_015478945.1 Trachelipus rathkii | reverse complement strand
AAATATATATATATATATACAATATATATATATATATCGTATAGTATATATATACTATATATATACTATATATATATATAATATATTATATATATATATATATTAGTATATATATATAATGATTTTAATACTACATATATATATATATATTTATATATATATATATATATATATTAGTATATATGATATATATATGTTATATATAGTTATATATTATATATATATATATAAATAATGATATATATATTATATATCTATATATATATTATATATATATATATAATATATATATATTATATTATTATATATATTATATATATAATATATATTATATATATATATATTAATATATTATATATATATATATTATATATATAATATATATATATATATATATTTTCTTGGTTCAAGAAAAGTGAAAATCATAAGTATACATGGTAGAGTGAGATAACGGGGGGAGGGCGATATTGGATTATGTGTGTATAAATAGAAAGGATAGGGGCAGATTACTAGATGTAAATGTATTCAGAAGGGCAGGTAGGGGGTTATCTGATCACTATTTGGTGGTTGCTAGGTTAAGGGTAGGGGGAGAGGTAACGGTTAGGGAAAGAGAAAAAAAGAGGAGAATAGAAGTCATAAAGGGTGGAAAAATTAGATGAGGCAATGTGTAGGAGGGAGTTTATGAGGGGTATGGAGGATAAGTGGAGGGACGTGAGAGGGACGGAAATTAGGGAAGTGGAGGAGGAGTGGATGAGATTTAAAGAGACAATTTGTGAAGAAGCCAGAAGGATATGTGGAGTAAAAAAGGTGGGAGCAAGTAGAAGGAAAGAATATAAATTTGGGTATAGGTGAAAGAGTTTGGGTGAAGCCACAATTTGCTAGATGTACGTCTAAATGGAAAAAGGGAACGATAACGAAGGTTCTCTCAAGGCATATAGAGGGGTTAGAGTGGAAGCAAAGAGGGCGGTGGAGAGGGCGAAAAGAAATGCAAATAATCAATCCCCTTGACAAGTCCCCTGAACAAATTTGAAACGGGGAGCAGATACGATTTGCTCAGCAGTTAAGGAGAGTTCTTCAGATGAAGTTGTTAGGGAAGACAGTCAGAAATAGATAACAGGGAACGATAGGAGGGGAGGATAAGGTGAGGAAAGATGGGGGGAATATTTTAGAAGGATTATTGAATGAAATGGGTGGGAGAGATGAGGATGATTTTACAAGAGTGGAGGGTGGGGGGGGAAGTTGGGGCCGGAAGGGATTTGGAAATACAAAAGATGAAAATTATTTGGGCCGTTAACTAAGGGAAAAAAAGGAAAGTCCACAGGTCTAGATGGGTGTGAGTATGGAAATGTTACAGATGGGAGGCAGAGGGGTGAGAGGAATGGCTGTATAGGTTATATAATTTATGTTGGAGGAGGGGAGAGGTTCCACAGGATTGGGAAGATGGTTGTTTGGTTCCCCTGTATAAAAGGGGAAAGGGGATAGGATGAAGTTGGAATTATAGAGGTATTTGTCTTTTGAGTGAAGTAGGGAAAGTGTATGGGAGAATACTAATTGAGAGGTTGAGAGATTTAACGGGAGAGATTGGGGGAAGAACAAGGAGGATTTAGGGTGGGAATTGGGGTGTGTGGATCAATGTATTCACGATGAAGATGCTGTGTGGAGAAAGGTATAGGATAAGGAAGGATGAGTTGTAACGGGTGGTTTTTCTTGATCTGGAGAAAGGCATATGATAGAGTGAAGAGGGGGGAGGATTTTGGAGGTGGCTTGGAGGAATTTTGGGATAAGGGGGGTAAATTTAGTTAAAGGTAGTTAGGTGCCTTTTTAGGTAGGAATAGGTATATGCAGAATGGTGTTGTGAGAGTATTGGGGGGAGAGGTGGGAGATGTTTTGGGGTAAAGAGCAGGGTTAAGATAGTGGATTGTGTAATGTCACCGCGGTGGCGTTTTTCAATTATATTATGTGAGAGTGTCTGCAGAGGAAAGTGATGAGGGAGGGGAGAGGGTGGGAATTGATGGATAGGGGTGATAGATGGGAAGTGAACATGATACCATTTGCGGATGATACTGCCTTAGTGGCAAAGAATTCAGAAGGGCTGTAGTATTTGGTGAAGGAGTTTGAGGGAGTGTGTGGACAAAAGGGTCTTAGGATAAACCCAGGAAAGAGTATAGTGTGTTAGTTGTTTTGAAAGGAAGGAGAAAGCAGAATGAGGGGAGTGGGGTTAGAGATTAGAGTAGGAGGTGTAATATTAGAAGAAGTAAAGGTTTTCGAGATATTTAGGCGATTGGATTTGGGTTAAGGAAGGAGGGATGAAGTAAGAGAAGATAAATCACAGAGTAGGAGAAGGAATGAGGGCATTGAGTGGTCTGAGAGAAGGATGGAAAGGGGGGGATTTATCACATAAACGTAAGATAAGTATGTTTGAAAAAAATTGTGTTCCAGCGGTACTATATGGGTGTGAAACATGGGGGTTGAATGCAAGGTCCAAGAAGAACTGAAGTGTTTGAGATGAAAGGGTTGAGAGCGGTATGTGGGGTTAGCAAAAGAGAGAGGATTAGGAATAGGGTGATAAGAGAGAGATGTGATTGGAAAAATGGTTTGGTGAGAAGAGCGGAGAAGGGAATGTTAAGATGGTTTGGACATCTGGAGAGAATGGAGGAACAGAGGGTGGTTAGGAGAGTTTTTGGGAGGCGGAGGGGATAGGAAGAAGAGGAAGGGGGAGACCAAGAAGAAGGTGGATGGATGGAATAAAGGAAATGCTGGAAGAGAGAGGGATGAGGGTGGAGGATGGTAGGGTGTTGGCGAGAGATAGAATGGAATGGAGGAGGTGGGTGGGGGCGAGATGAATGGAGAATATTTAATTTAGGGAAGCTTTGCACCGTACCCACGTACCCCGCCTAACGGGAAGATAAGTGTTTGTATAATATAATAATTAATAATATATAATAATATATATATATATATAGTTATATATATTATATTATGATATTGTATATTATATATATATATATTAGTATATTATATATATATATAATATAATATATATATATATATGTATATAATATATATATATATATATATTTATATTTATATTTATAGTATATATATTAATATATATATAATATATATTATATATATATATATATATATAATATTAAATTATATAATATATAATTATATTATTATTTATATAATTTAAATATAATATATATATATATATATATATATATATATATATATATTATATTATATTATGTATATGTATATATTATATAATATATATATAATATATATGATATATATTGTATAGTATAGTTATATACTACGAGTAATGATAATGGAAAATTCGTTCTTGGGATCCATGTCTTGGATAGTGATTGATGTGACCATACATTGGTGCAAGGTCTAAATGCAAGTTTTGCTGTGACTGACTACTCGCAGCTAATCTGACTCATATATATATAGTATATATATATTATATATATATATATATATATATATAGTATTATATATATTATATATTATAGTATTATATATATTAATATATATAGTATATATATATATATATTATATATATATATAGTATATATAGTATACACATAATATATATATATATATATATTTATATATATTATTATATTATATATTTATATATATATATAATATTAATATATTTTTTTGTATATATGATATATATATATAATATATTATATAGTATATATTAGTTAATATATATATATATATTATATATAATATATATATATTAAATATATTATATATATATTATATATATAAGTATATTATATATTATATATATACTATATATATTATAATATATACTATATATATATATATATATTATTATATATAATATATATAATATATATATATATAGTATATATTATATAGTATATATTATATATATATGTAAGTAAATATATATATATAATATTATATATATATATATTATTATATAAAAGGTATATATTACTATATATAATATATATTATATATAATGATTATATATATATATATATATATATATATAGTATTATGTATAATTATATATATATACATATATATATATATATATATATATATATTTATATATATATATACAGGTATATATTATATATATATATATAATATATTAAAATATTAGTATATATATATATATATTATATATAGTATATAATATATATAATATATAATAATATATATAGCGAGAGAGAGAGAGAGAGAGAGAGAGAAGGAGAGAGAGAAGGAAGAGAGAGAGAAGAGAGAGAGAGGAGAGAGAGAGAGAGAGAAGAGAGAAGAGAGAGAGAACGCCTATATGAGGCAACATCTTAACTAATTCCCTAATTGAATGGTGAAGAGCTTGTTTCCTCTCGATCTTCTAAAGATTAAATATCGTCTAGTCCTGTTCTCAAAATATTGATCTCGCTGATCGTAAGTGACGTCAAACTTGATTTTTGAAAAAACATAAAAATCTGATGGCTTTAGAGGAAACCTAAGTTCATGTCGCTTTTGAGCCTTGATTCTCTCTCCAAAGCATTACATACCTTTGGTTTTCCGTTAATTATACGTATTAATCCGTCAAATTTTGAGCGTTTATTGAGAGAAAATCGTAGTCTGATCGGTATTTGAAATCATATATATATATATATATATATTATTATATATATATATATATATTATATATATATATAAAGAGTATATATATATTATATATATAATTATATATATAATATATATATATAGTAGTATATATATATATATTTATAGTATATATACTATAATATATGATATATAGATTATATATATGGCTCTAAGGATTTTAAGTTAAGAGTTTAGTTTTGATCTCTTATTTTTCTTTTTTTTATCATTTAGATATTTAATGTGGTTTATCTTTTATGCTCGTTTTAAATAATATTGGTTAATATAGAGATTTTATTTTTTTTTTGCTTTGTTTTTTTCTCTTTCTCTTCGTGAATTTGTATGGGTGAGTGAGAGTGATAGTGTTTTTTAAGTTTAATGATTTTTTTCCTGCATTTACATATTTTTTGTTTTTACTTTTTTGTTATTCGGAGAGTGTAGGGGTGTAATGATAGAGTGTTAGTTGTTTTTTAACTTTAATAAGATTTTTTATTTTTTATACAGTATTATATAAATTGTCGATTTTAGTTTTTTTAAAACTTTACGATTTAAATTAGGTTTAATGTGTGAACAATTGTTTGAACTCTGACTTCAACGATTTTGTTTGTTGTTTTTTCGCGCGTTTGTTTTTGGTCTGATTGTTGTGTTTTTGTGGTTTGGAGTGTATGTGCATGTAAGATGGCAGATTCACAGGCACGGGCTTACTATCGACCTTTACTAACAGGCACGTGGCTTGCAATGCTGTAACTTCTGCCAGTCCGTAAAATTCAGTGACCACCTCTCTAAACTCTGAGCCCACTCTTTTGGCTCCTGTCTGAAGACCTCAGATGGCTGGAATTCATCCTCTTAACTCGTTTAATATGTCCAATTATAACTTTTTTCATAATTTCCGTCTGAAGGCTGGAGTATGTGCCTATGTTAAACATAAACACTCCTGAAACACGTCTCGAGAATCTCGAAGCTCCTAACTTCGATGTTTCTGTGGCTTAAATCTTTCTTCCTTCTATACTTACAATTATATCTTGTGTTTCTGCTACTGTTCTGCCTAACAGGAACATTTTCGACGGCGCTTTTTTTGAATATCTTATACTGTTTCTACGAGACTGTTATAATTTCTCATAACCAAATACTGAGGTTCCTTTATTTGGGGGATTTCAATGTAAACAACACTGAAATGTTGGGGTCCTCTCATACTGATTTAGGTGGGGAGGGGGCCGAATCATTCAGCATTCATTTCTTCAACGGTTTGGAGCACCTATTAAAGAACCCACACACAGTTCCGGTGATTCGTCCCAACCAATACTTGAACACACTTGACCTATGTTTCCACCACTAGTGCCTTTCTCTCTATAAATACACAATCTTCGCTCCTATTGGTAATTCTGACCAAACCTTATATCTCTTAATTTGAGATACTTTTCTGCTCCAACATCGCTCCATCCTGCACTATGCGTTTTTTCTGGCACGTTGATCGGGCCGATTGGGGGGGCTTTGTGCGTAGCCTACGCTAACAAATAATTTTGAAATGACTTGTCTTTGACATCTAGTGACGGCTTCAGTGTTCTGCCGATAAGTGTGGGAGCTGTAATCGTTGATGGGAATAGAGCAGGTTCATCCTTCTTCGACTAAATCTTTCTCTCGTCATAATAAGTCCCATGGTTCGATCGTGCTTGTTTCTGGCATTCAGGCTAGAGACAGTGCGTATCTGGAGTGGAAAAATTTCGTTCTCCTATCAAACTCTTGCTAAATTTTCATTCAGCTGAAATCGTTGCAGGGATAATTCTCCCACGATCAAGCACTTTTCATCTAAACGACAGTGTGCCACCTCACGAAACTTCCCCAACCTGAAAAGGCTATTTCTGGCCTCTGCCAAAACATCTCTAACAACTTCTGCAAAAATCTGCCTTTCCTCCTCTTTATTCGATGCTTACGGTTCCTTTGCTAATTCTCTCCAACTGAAGAAGGCCAATCGTCTTGGGATCTTCCTATTTTAGTCTAACTCAACACCTGTACGATTCTGGTCATTCCTTTCTCCTCCTTGCTCCTCTCAGGTGTACCGTAGTGCATTTGCTGTGAATTACAGTTTGATCGGGTGGCATGGGCACCTGAAATCTATGAACGTTAGGCAGGCGGGTGGCCCGATGGCGTTCCTCCCCGAATATTGAGGGAATGTGCTTCCGTTGCTGACCGCCGCCCCTCGTTCAGCTATAGTCTTCTATTGTCGTCAATACTAGACACTTTCCCCACCAGTGTTGGAAAGCTTACGCCACCATGTTTCCAACCGAGTTCCGGAAAAGGTAGCCCGCTCTGATCCTTCGTGCAGTCTATCGCCCTATAGCTCTCACTTGTATTTTCTATGCTAAGAATGTTGAAACCCTTGCCTGAAACTTCTTTCATTTCTAAGTTCCATCTTAGATCTCATTCACGTCTTTCCGATCGCCAGTACGGCTTTCGCGCTCGAGGTCTACTGGCTGGCGATATACTTCCTATCTTACTGATTTAATTGGTTTTTCCCCTGCTCTTAGGAACTACATGGAGACTTGCGTGGTGGCGCCTTTTGACAGTAATCGCAAAGCATTTGACGTGGTATGGCAAAAACGCGTTCACTGCTCGATGCCCCCCCTCCCCCACCCCCCCCCCTTCCAAGTCCTCCTTTGGGTTCCTCTTGCTTTGCTTTACTTATGTCAGTTTTCTTTCTCAAATCGCTCATGGTCGGCTTGTTGTTGTTGACGGGGAGAACTTCTTCTCTTTGTTCTGTCAATGTGGTGTTCCTCAGGGTTCTGTTGTATCTCCTACTTTATTCTTCCTTTCTTAAAGTGATCTTCTCACCGCACATCTAACTCTATCCAATCGTATGCCGATGATTCGACGCCCTTCATCTTCAAGTCATTTAAAATTCTGCTCCCTCCTTGTTCGATTCTAGAATTGCCTGCTCGTCTTAATCTTTCCGAATTCTATTCTCGCTGATCTGGAATAAGGAATTCCCGGATGGGGTCGTCTCAACCTTGTGAAATTAAATTCTTTAAAAACTCAACTTCTACAAATCTCCCTCTCTAAAACCCTTTCTAACTTTCCTATATCTTTCGACGTTCTTGCCTCGTCTTCCTGTTGATCAATATAAACATCCTTGGCCTTAACATAGACAAAAAATGTCTTGGAAACCTCACATTACAACGGTTGCTAGGGCGGCCGTCAGAAGAAAGGGCTGGGAAGTGTCTGTTTAGGACTGCGAGACTTTTTTGTCTCTCTTCTCAGTTGTACCAGCTTTAACAAGGGCCGTCTCCGCCCTTGTAAGTGAAGTACTGCTCTAATTATCTGGGGGCTCTGGTTTCATCGCGGCTTTTTGGACTGATACTCTATCTTTGCGGGTGGATGTGGTGCTTTATCTTCTTTTGCTATAGGTTACCTGCAGCGGTATGGGCTTCGAGGGAATTCTTGTGCCGTCGCGTCCCTCACCTTTTACGACGTCCTCCGTAGCACAATTTGGGTTACGCTTGCGGTGCTTCCTTATCTTTCAGCCACTTCTGTTCAGTGGAATTCTCTTCAATCTTCTGTGTTTCCTGCTGAAATTAATCTCCTCACTTTAAAGCCTGCGTCTGTGCTCATCTGCGTAATTTGGCATTAGTTGTGTACTTCTCTGAAGGCGTGCTAAACATCACCCCTCCTTGTGAATAGGGCTTCGCCCGTGAGTGGTGGTGGAGCACTGTATATATATATATATAAATTATTATTTGATGTATATATATTACATAAATTTAACAATGTATATAATATCTACTATATATATATATATATTTATATATATATATATATATATACATGCGATATGTACATTTACATTGAATAATGGCAACAGAAATCGATACACAAAAATCGCTGTCACGATTATACTGCCATCAACACCAATAAAAAGGGCCGGGCTATACGACACCCGTAGACCGACTGTCGTGAGCTCATTATGATGCGGCAGAGAAAAGTCAGTGTCTCGTTTGATCATCGTACGGTGATGGTGGTTCTATTGTTAAGGCGCTCCCGGCTTGCACATTTTTGATTTCGGTGTCGATCATTTGATGTGCCAAAAAACGTCTGTGCAAGTAGATACAATGGTGCGGAAAAAGCTTTCTATGACAGAAAAAAACCGTGCTTTAACCTATTAGAGCAGGGGAATGTCTGTTTATTGATGTATGCCATCAGATTTAGGAACCTCAGAAATAACCGATTTATCGGCCTAAAACCGCTGCTGAGGGATTGCCTCCCAGGTCTCTGAGAGGTAAGCGTTCTGGAGGAGGTCTGGGTGCTTTTTCTTGAGTGAAGCAGAGGTTAAAGAAGGGTCTAACATCACCTCACGCCTTAGATATTATCAGTCCTTGAAGTTGTCTTCCTAGCTGCACCAGTGCCTTTCTTCCTCTGCGGTATGGTAACTGGTGGCAATCCCTCAGCAGTGTGTTTTAGGCGACAAATCGTATTTCTTGAGGTTCCTAAATCTGCTGCTACATCAACTAACGAGACATTCCCCTGCTCCAATAGGGTTCCAAGACACGGGCTTTTCTCTGCCATAAGAAAAGCTACTTTCCGCCCCATTGTATCTCACTTTCACAGAATTTTAGCACGGCAATGTCGACACGAAATCAAGAAATGCGCAAGCCGGAGCGCCGTACAATAACACCTCACTGTACGAGCTCAAACGAGACACTGACTTTCTCTGCGATCATATGAGCTCACGACAGTCATCTACGGGTGTCATAAGCCCGGCCCCTTTTTTATTGGTTTGATGGCAAGTATAATCGTGACAGCGCGGACTTGTGTAGTATCGATTTCTGTGTGGCCATTAATCAAATGTCCACTTTTTGGTTGACGGCCATTAGTATATAATATATATATATATATATATATATATATATATATATATATATATTATATATTATAATATATTATATTTATATAGTTATATTATAGTTATATTAGTATATATATTATCTCATTCTTCTTCTTCATCGACGCTCTTATCTATAGAATAAATGATAAAGGGAAGGAGGAATAAAAGGCGAGTACATAAGTGAAGGTGGAATAAATTGGAAGGCTGTAAAAAATTGGTAGATCATGAGAACTGGTAGCCTTAGGTCGGTCTAGTGATTAGAGCCACATGTACCGAAGGATACAGAAGGAAGTCATCTGAATCTCACTTCCCAACTGTCCATTGTTGGAGTCTAATAGGTCGAATTTTAAATGCATATGTCCGGTGCGGTATGACGTATCATACTTTGAATTCGTGAAGTAATTTCAATTTGATGCTTGTTGCGTTGATTTATATAATATATATATTATATATATATATATAATATATATATATATATAGTATATATATACTATATATATATATATATAGTATATAGTATATATATATATATATATATAAATAGTTATATATATATATATAGTATATATATATATATATATACGGTATTATATATATTTATATAGTATATATATTATATATATATATTATATATATATATATATAAGTATATATATATACAATATATATAGTTAATATATATATATATATATTATATATATAATAAATATATATAATATATATATATATATATATTATATATATATATATATATATATATATATATATATATATATATATATATATATATAGTATATATTATAATATATATATATAACCAGTACGATGGATGACTGACGGGTTCTCTTGATCCTGATTCAACGCTTTGACATACTCGCATATCTTTATTGTGGATGTGTCATACTGGTTACTAATGTTGCTATGGAATGTATTTAATGCCTAAATGCTTGCTAGGCTCCCTTTGATTAAGATAATGTATTTAAGGCTAACGGAATCAATGAACGTGGTATGTACCTGATTGTGGACTGTCATGATAAAAAACACTCGTGAATATGGAAAATATAATCACGAACCTAATGTGGTAATATATAAAAGATTGAAATGTATCGTCATAGCGGTTAAAAAATACTAAAAAGGGCTCAGGAAAGTAGCTGAGATATAGAAAATCGAGACGGCAAAAAACACGGCGAATAAAGCAGGGCTTGCGGAGTCGTAAAATAATTTTTTCGACTCCGACTCCGAGCTCCTTAAATTCAAATTTGATTTTCGACACTCCAACTAGCGACTTCCGACTCCACGTTAAACAAAAATTTTTCGAAGCTCGATTCATCCGACTGACGACTCCCGCTTCCTCTTCAAAGAAAAATTTTCGACTGCCGATTCCAGCAGTCCAAGATTCAGAAATTTCGACTCTTGACTCAGCTTGGTGCTTACAGAGTTACAGTAAAACACTTTTGTTTAATTTGTTTCAAATATTTTGTTTTCGGCGCTTGCATTTTGAGGTAATAAATGATATACCTAACTTTTTACACAATGAATTAATCTGCCATAGCTAACGATAAGGTACGCGTAAAGACATAAAGATACAGGCGCAACACATGACAAACCAAAATATATTTCAGTTTCGGGAACAAATGTATAACGTAATTAAATGCAAATAATTTTTATTTTTATTATAAAAACAGCCATTTTTAAAATTAACAGTTTAATACTTTAAGTTTCAGTGTACTTAAAAAGTTAAAATCATTTACTTAATTTACTATATATATATATAGTATATATAGTATATATATATTATATATATCATATATATATATATTATATATAGTATTTATATATATATATATATATATAATATATATATATATATATATACATATATTATATTATAGTATATATACTATATATATATAATACAAGTAAACATGATTGGTTTAATATTTAATAGCGGAGTGAGGCAGGGATCTAGTTATGTCCTACTTGGTTTTTCAATTTGTATATGGATGGGGTTATGAAGAGTTAGAGATGGGGGTGGCAGGAAAATGGTGTTAGAATGATGTGAGAATGGAGGTGAGTGGAGGTGCCCTACTATTATATGCGGATAATTTGGCTTTGGTGTGGTGAAACTTCTCTGAAGAGAGTTTTGAGAAATTGGTAGAGAGATTTTTCAGGGTGTGTAAAAAGAGGGGTTTGGAAAGTAAGCTAGATAAGAGTATAGAAGTTAATGGTTTGTGAAGTGAGGACAGTCCCGTGTTGAAGTTATGTAGATGGAGACAGCTGGAACAAGTGTCTGAAGTTTTAAATATTTAGGATATATGTTGGATGAAAAGTAAACGGATGATGCAGAGTGTAGTAGGAAAAGTTGTGAATGGCAAGGAAAAAGTGGCTGGTGCAATTAATTCGTTGGTGGATGTGAAAGGACTATGGATGTCTTGAGTGCGCTAGGGTCTCCATGGAGGGTTAGTGGTTGGTTCCTGTGTTAGAGTGTATAGTAGTGAGACCTATTGGTCTGGAAAAAAGAGGTGGTAGTTTAAAGTGTCAAGTGTTCAGAATAGATACAAATCTTAGGGGCGTGTTAGGTGTGACGAAGAACTGATAAAATGAGGAGTGAACGTATTAGAGAGTTGTGTGGTGTGAGAAAGGGTAAATGAGAGAATAAATGAAAGTACGTTGAGAATGTTTGGTCATGTGAAAGGATGAATGATATTTGGTTGGTTAAGCGGATGTATAGTGGTGAGTGTGTTGGGATCGACCGGCTGGGAGAACCGAAGAAAAAAGTGGATTGAGTCAGTAAAAGGAATGTCGCAGGAGAGAAATTTGAATTTGGCAGAGGCGAGAATAAGGTGCAAGATAGGAGAGAATGGCGGGGTTTTTTGTGGGGGGTATGGTTGTGGCCCACCTGGGCCCAAGAATGAACCTACCACTGACGAATATGTCATAAGAGGGCCCGTTGCGGTCCTATGAAGCCTAGGTTGGATTTTCTGACTGTGACGAGTCGCGACGAGTCCTCACTAATAGGTATAGAGGGGCGGTAAGGCTGGGCTTTCCTTTTCGACTTGCGTCATATCTTCTACTACTTTTCTTTTCCGATGAATGTCTGCACGCACCTTACCCCAGTCTTGGGAAAAAAAGAAGAATGATTAATATTATATTACAATAATAGAAACATCTTTATTATATATAATGTTTATATATTTAGATATATTGTATAATTGTATATATTTATATATATATATATATATATATATTATATATATATGTATATAATATAATATATATTATTATATATAAATATAATATATATATATATATAATATATATATATATATATATATATATATATATATATATATATATATATATAATATATAATATATATTATATATATATACACATATATATATATATATATATATATATATATATATATATATATATATATATATATATATATATATATATATATATATATATATATATATATATATATATATATATATATATATATATATATTATATATATATATAAATAATATATATAAATATATATATATATATATATATATATATATGTCACACACACACACACACACACACACACACATACGCGGCTTGCTTACGTTATTAGGACATGTCTTTTTCCACCCGACTCATCGGGACAGAAACGCATTTTCATAAATTATCAGGACATTATGTCACTTATCAGGACAATTTGTTGTCGAGTTTCACACACAATATTATCGATACTTTTAGATGTAAAATATCGGACGCAAATTTGTTATCGAGCTTTACACAACATTATCGATACTTTTAGATGAAAAATATCACCAATTTGAGATTTTACCCTTTAACCCTTTTAGGCCCAGATTAATTCAATTAGTAATTTTTATTAAATAAAAATAGTTATGACTAAAATAGCGAATATATATATATATATATATATATATATATATATGTATATGTATATATATATATATATATATATATAATATATATATATATATATATATATATTATATATATATATATATATATATATATATATATATATGGGAAGCTCTATGGCAATTGTTATTGATTACATCCGTGTTGGTGGTAATGGAATCAAAAAGTGGTAATGACGATAGCAAATCCAAGCATGTGTAAAATAAATGGGACGTCGAGAGGGATTGATTTTAAATATATATATATATATATATATATATATATATATATATATATATATATATATATATAATATATATTATATAAATATATAATTAAGGGTATTTATATATTATATATTATATATTATATATATATATTATATATATAAGTATACAAATCCTAGAAATAGGCGTAACATAAAAAAAATATTAAGTTACAAATCTAAAGTTTAAAAAATAAACATTCATACTGAATCACTTTTTTAAATTGTAAATCAAATTTTTTTCTCAATACCATTCACGGTTCGTGGGTACGAGGGGACTGGGCAAACACCATATATATATATATATATATATATATATATATATATATATATATATATATATATATATATATATATATATATATATATATATATATATATATATATATATATATATTCAGAAGCCTACCACCAACACCATATATCACTAACACTTGTCAATAGAGCTTGTCTATTAATCCTATCATACGCCTGTTGCAAATCCATAAAACCTAAGTACAATTTAATCTTCTTCTCTCTCATTTTATCATTTCTTTCAATGTAAAGATTTGATCCACATATCCTCTACCACTTCTAAATGCACCTTGTTCTTCACCAATCAGTCCTTCAGTCACTCAACGCACTCTTTCGACCAAAATACCAGTATATATCTTCCCTACAACACTCAATAAAACTAATTCCCCTGTAATAACTACAGTTACCCCTATCCCTCTTACCTTTATATATAGGTAGTATTTTTGCTCTCCTCCAATTCCTCGGAACTATACCTTCCTTAAACGCTTTGTTACACTACTTCCAAATTCAATCAATTACCATCTCGCCTCCGTTCTTGATCATTTCACCAGTAATTTCATCTATACCTGCAGATTTACCATTCTTCAACTTTCTCACTCTACCCATTACCTCCTCTTTACTAATGACCTCATCCCCAAAATCCTCATCCTTTTTGCACCATCAAACCCACACACATTTACTATCACCTCTTCATTAATTCCAATGTTCCCTTTACACTCCTCTCACATCCATCTCATCAGTTACGAAAGCACCATCCCTATTCATTATTCTAAGCAGATTTCTCTTATTCTCATAACTTTTTTTATTATATATATATATATATATATATATATATATATATATATATATATATATATATATATATATATATATATATATACTAAAGCGTAATATATATATATATATATAAAAGAATAAATATAGTATATACAATAAAAGTATAATTGCCCTCTAAAATGCCCAAATTGAACAAATGCCCAAATTGGACAAATGCCCAGAGCATTTGCCCAATTCTTAAGTGCCCGGGCATTTACCTATCACTAGTCATACACACTTTTGATTCCATTCAGAAGCCTATCACCAGCCCCATATATCACTAACAACTGCCATAAAGCTTCCATTTTAATCCTATCATACTCCTGTTGCAAATCCATAACACCTAAATACAATTGTTTATTCTTTTTAAAACATTAGAAATAAAAAGACGTTAAGAAGCAGCATGGGCCTATCAAGACTGTCCCAGTCAAGCCAAAAGAATCACCAAACAACATGCTCATGCAAATCTACAAAGCACCCTATAGAGCTTGTCAATCACTTTATACACACAAGTCTAAAACATGCTCATGCAAATTCCACAAAACATGCAATCCCCAGGGCTTTTCAATAACATATTTATATACAGTCTACAATTAACTAAAAAAAAAAAAAATATAAGCTATATCTAAAGTAATATTCCTACTAATTATAATGTAAGCATTATTGGTTCTATATTGCCATGTGATTGAGCCTAATAGCTACAGAACTAAGAACCAACCAATTTGGCTTAGTCAAAATATAATAATATGATCCCAAACCATCCATATATCTATCGAGTCCCTTCTTAAATGTTGCAATCGAGCTGCATTCAACAAATTTGTGGCAAACCATTACAAAATTTAACAACCCTATTACTGAATACATGCTTTCTTATATGAAGATGGCAAGCTTTCTCTTAATTTTCTTATTATGCCCCCTGGTCACCTGTCCATGCTCCATTATGAAAAATTTATTGGTCTCCGTATTATCAAGAGGTGTAAATATTTTGTAGACTTGTAAGTTGTATCATGTCCCCTATGAGAAATCGCCTTTCTACAGAAAACATTTCTTACTTCAGCCTCTCCTCATAGCTCCTACCCTCAAACCCAGAAATCATCCTTGTTGCTCTACGTTGCACTCTCTCTAGCCATATCTAAGTCTTTCTTTTAAATAAGGGGCCCAAAAACTTCTGCACAATACTTTATTACTGCCCTAACATAGCTATTATAAATTTTATTCCATTACTTCCTTGTCTTGGTAAACAACATTGCGATTTATTATGTCCAAGCATTAGTTTTATTCCTTGCTTCCAAACACTGATTAGCTACTTTCAAATTACTGATTATAATCACACCTAAATCTTTTTTCTTGGTCCACAAGACTTCTAAGCGGATCCCTCATAAGTACTGTAATAAAACTTTTATTTGAGTAACCTAGGTGAAGAACCTTACACTCTTTATTATTAAAATTCATTTGCCACTTATCTGCCCACCCAAGAAGTTTATCAACATCATTTTGAATCTTTATACATCCTTCACTATTCCTAACTGTGGTGGCCCCTTTGGTCAACATCTGCAAATTTTGATACCTTACATTTAAGTCCCTGTCTAAATCATTTATATATAATGGAACAATAGTGGCCCCAGCACTGACCCCTGTGGGGGGACTCCACTCTTCACTATTTCCCATGAGGACTTATTTGCCATTTAGTTGTACACACTGGTTTCTATTCCATTAATCAATTGTTTCAATGTAAAAATTTGAACCACACATCCTCAACCACTTCAAAATGCACCTTTTTCCTTACTGATCAGTCTTTTCAGTCACTCGATTACTTTTTCGGCCAGAATATCAGCATTATATCTTTCCTACAACACACAATAACTAATACCCTATAATTCCCCCTTTTCCCCACTTACCCTTATATGAGAGTACTATTACTGCTCTCTGTTGAGCCCCGACGAGATGTCACAGTGGATTGAGCTCCAGAATGGATTTTGGCAGCGACGGTCTGGAACTTAATGGTACGAGTAGTTGATATGGCATGGGGGAGCTTTGTCGACTCGAGTCACCATACTCTACTAAACTATTCCGTTTACGTGCATGATTGCGCTTCAAACCCAGTCATTGGGGAGCCGGATTGATATATTATAATAAAGGGTTATACAAAAGCCAGTCCTAGTAAATCTTCATCCAGCACCATTTTTCTGTGTGCACTCAGAATGCACATAGTTCATTGAAACCTTATCAGACACGGTTGATCTCACCCAGGTCTTCACTCTTCGCAATGTATTGGAATAAGATAATAGTTCAATGGGGTCTTAGTATACAATGTTTAGCCAGAGAAATGAGTACATTTCCTAAATATATTACAAACAAAGAGAAAAAGGGTGGAAGAACAATAAAAAAAATGCAATCATTACTTTTAATCACAAGGCAGTAGGAAGTTAAATAAAATAATAATAATGGAAGAATGTGGATTTTCATTTCTTTTTTAAGTTCATACCAATTATAATGCAACATATTCCACTTCTAAAATTCAATATTAAAAAGATCAAATTATTTTTTTACCACAATTCAAATAATAATATAGCTATAAAAAAAATTAGAAATTTTACATTTACTATATATATATATATATATATATATAAAAAAAATATATATATATATATATATATATATATATATATATATATATATATATATATATATATATATATATATATATATATATATATATATATATATATATATGTGATATATATATATATATATATTATATATATATATATAACTATAATTTATTTTATATATATATTATATATATATATATATATATATATAATAATATTATATATTTATATATATATATATATATATATATATATATATATATATATATGTCCGAGTTTTGTGAGTGGGTATGGTTGTAGCCCACCTGGATCAAGGATGAACTCCACATTGACGAGATGCCATAAGTGGAGGGTCCGTCGCTGTCCGTGAAGCTCCTAAGGTGGATTTTTCTTGATTGCGACGAATTCTCACTAAAAAGTATAAAGGGGCGGTAAGGCTGGGCTTTCTTTTCGACTTGCGTCGTATTTTCTACTACTTTTCTGTTTCCGGGTGCAATGTTTACACACCTTAACACACCAGTCTTATGGGAAGAGACGGTGGGTGTTGGAATATAGTATAATATATTATATATAATATATATATATATATATATATAATATATATATATATATATATATATAAATATATATTATATATATATATAATATATATATATATATATATATATATATATATATATATACGCGTATATATATATCACTTTCTTTCCCCAGACTTGGGTAAGGTGCATCAATGCACTGGAAACAGAAAAGCAGTAGAAGAACATGACGCAAGTCGAAAAGAAGAATCCAGCCTTAGTCCCCCTTTATATCCTTAAAGTGAGATGTCGCATCATAAAAATCGAAAGCCTAGATGGTTTTCACGAGACTGCGACGACCCTCAGTGTGGTATTTCGTCTAATGGTGGGGCTCATCCCGGCTTGGCAACGGAGCTCACAACGCAAGTAGCTCCTTCACAAAAAAAGCCTGTCATTCATTCGTTGTGGCATGCTTTCTTCTCGTCTGCTGGAAAAAATTCTCCATTAGACTGACTCAAGTAGCAGCTTTTTCTGTTCAGTCTCTCAGGGCGGGGTCGATGTTTCCAGCAAGCGTCACCACTATAGCACTCGCTTAACCACCGAGCCTATCATCCAAGATAGGCCTATTCTATATGACAAAGCCGTCTCATATTTAATATTATTACTCCTCATTTAGGCCATTCTTTACAACCTGACAAGGGATCTCAATGAGTTCAATTCCTACGATATTTGACATTCAATTCTTCCTCACACCTCTAACAGGCGCCGCCTCAAGAGAGTTGCCATCTGAACTAGATTGTAACCTTAAATCTATACCGTCTAATTCCACACCAATAGCTCACATATTATACATTAACACCGGTAAACAACATACATTCATACAGAACTCTTTGTAATCACCAAGTATTTAATTGCCACAGTCATGCTGACCTTGTTCCAGCACAGGTGAAGGTGACTTCCCACTAACACTGCATCATAAGTTCTCTCTTTATCTAACATATAGCCCTAAATAGTTTAGAACTCGATCTTATTGTCCTGAACTTGCTTGCACGTAATTCCAAGCATTAATTTTCAGCACTGCGGCGAACTCCCCTTGCTCGCTCACTAGGAAAATTGGCCTTACTGTAAATCTGTTTTTACTTTTAAACCCCTCCTTTTACACACTCTGCTAACCCTTCTGACAATCCTCTCAAACTATTTCGTCAGATTAAGCCCACAAAACGAAATCATCTCACGTCACAATAAGCAGAGGCACTCACTCTCTTCATTCTCAGTCAGTCTAACACCTTCACCAACTGCCCTTCTCTAATTCTTTCATCACTCGCAACCACATACATAATTAAAAGCCAAGGAGACATTAACACATCCCTTGCCTCGCTCCCACTTTTAATATTAAATTCCATCACTTTCAACTTCCAATTTTATTACTTATATATATATATATATATAGTATATATATATTATTATATGTATATATAATATATATATAGTATATATAATATATATATATATATAATATATATATATATATATATATATATATATAATATATATATATATATTATATATATTATATATATCAGTTTAATAATATATAATATATATATATATATATAAATAGTTATATATATATATAATATACATTAGTATAATATATATATATATATATTAAAATTAAAATTATTATATAGTATATATTATATATATATAATATATTATATATATATGTATATATATAATATATTATATATATATATAATATATATATATATATTATATATGTATATATTATATATATATATATATATATGATATATATATATATATAGTATATAAAGAAGCAGTGCCACTAGCTTTGCCGTACAAATATTTGAACAGGAAGGCAAGGTATAGTGCAGAGTGTTGTCAGGAAATATAACCGATGCTCCCACACCATCACTTGTCTTGGAAACATCAGTAAAGACAGCTATTATCGAGTCGGCGTGACTTGTCTGGTGGGAAGAGAAAATGGCATTGAGGGAGGAAGGTTGTTGGTAAGACTTCGATAATGACAACATACTTGTATATATCTGTGGATTATTATTATTATTAATTATTATTATTATTATTATTATTATTATTATTATTATTATTATTATTATTATTATTATTATTATTTATTATTATTATTAGTTATTATATTATTATTATATTATGTAAATATACTTAAAAATATAATGTAATGCTCTGAAGAAGAACGAAAATCTTAGTTTTAACACATTTTTTAATGAATATATAGTAGATTAAAGTTTGAAAGTTCATTGTTCCTGAGCTATTCTAAACCATTTCCAAAAATAAAAAATCTCAATGCAGATATTTTTTTCCATTAGCTGGAAGAGGGGGTATGAAAATTTAAATTTAAATTCTCAAATATTTTTTTACTGTTCGTCAATTTTTATAAAAGTTTCAGGGTAAATTGAACTGGACGAGTTACATATTTTTTATTTAGAGCATCATTATATATACCTAATAACTTAAATACTGGGAACGTCTTTGTCCTGGCTGTTACATATTGGACATGGCTTGTTCAGAAGTACAATGATTCTGTATATAGAAGATTGCCTAAATAAATGTTCTTCAACTTTTTAAATAATATTTACTGATAATTTAATTTAAAAAAAAATCTAATAAATATTTTTTAAAAAATGGAAAATTTTAACTTTTGACAAAAATTTCTATAATAGTTAAAAACAATCTATGAAGAGATTTTAATATTTTTGAATAAACTTTTTAAATAATTTAATGTATATTATATTGTATTTATTGAAGTTTTGTAGCTCCCTTAACTACATCTACACCGAAAATTTCATAAATATCAGATATATAGTAAAAAGAAATTAGAGCAAATCTTCAATTTAGACTATACTACTAGTTTAAAAAAGAATAAATCTAAAATTAAAATTAAAAAGTAAACTACCTCCCCGAATGCCGAATATTTATTCCAATAGTAAAAATAAATAAAAATGATAATTTTTTTTAAAAAGAGAGAATAGACTACTCTTCCACCCCAACCAGTCTAGAATCAAATCTAAAATTAAAATTAAAAAGTAAACTACCTCCCCCAGTTAAGTCGTAATATAAGTTAGACATTAATGCCCTGTTAGTGGAACCCATCGAGAAAGGTTGCAGGGTTTATGCGGGCCTACAGCTGGCTAGACACATCCCGAATGCCGAATATTTATTCCAATAGTAAAAATAAATAAAAATGATAATTTTTTTTAAAAAGATAGAATAGGCTACTCTTCCACCCCAACCAGTCTAGAATCCTGGTCCTTTCGCTTGTTAGGCGAGTGCTTTACCAGTTAGCTAAGTAGACTAAAAACGTTGATTTCTCTACTGTTTAATTAATAAAACAAAAGATTCTTAATCATTACCTTGTTAAAAAACAGCTATTTATACCTTTTAAAAATATTGGAGAATAAATATTAACCTAAATTTTTTGAATTAAAAGTTTAAGATTCCCTAAATGTGGTGCAAAAATAGACGCATTTCATCTTTTTCAGGTGAAAGTTTATTTCTTTTTGCACTGTAGATGTTGCAAGCTTGATTAAACACATCCTCACTTAAGACACTAGATGGAAAGGAAGCAAAATGTGACTAAAAGGACAGTGTTTAGGGTACCTATTTGAGAGAGAGAGAGAGAGAGAGAGAGAGAGAGAGAGAGAGAGAGAGAGAGAAGAAGAGAGAGAGAGAGAGGAAAGGAAGGAAGAGGAAGAGAAGAGAAGAGAGAGAGAGAGAAGAGAGAGAGACGAGAGAGAGAGAGGAGAGAGAGACGTAGGTCAAGTTAATTTGAATTTGTTTCTTAAATATCTCGATAAGCCTTAGAAAGCCACACTTAATGGTCCAGAAAAGGTTTGAACTATGATGAAATATGCTTTCATAAAAATAAATAAGATTAAAAAAAAGTAATAAACTTTTTCAAATTGAATTCTCTATCTTTGCTGATCTCAAAAGTGTATTGAAACAGAAGAGAGTTATAGTATTTAAAAGAAACGGTTGAGTAATATCCCAAAATTGCGGTCCTTGTAACTTTGAAACTCTTCAGAAATTTTTAATTGCACTAGTAATAAAATAATAATTTTTAAAAATAATATTTCATAAAAGAATCGTTCTAATTCAAAAGAAACACAAATAAAACAATCTTTTAATTCTCTATTCTTACCAGACTTTTTTCTAATCCAGAAATTTGTTCAATGTGTTGATCAGTCTCCAAATGTTCTTCCTTAATACTTGATGACTCATTTTTTATTTCAATCCCATCTTTGACATATATGTCTGTGTAAATTATTTCTTTCTGTGGAAAAGAATAAAGTTGAAATGATTAAGTTTTATTGTAACAAACAAAACAGCAACAATATAAAATAATGAATAATAATGATCAATATAATAATAATAATAATAATAAAATATGAATAATAAAATTATAATAATAAATAATAATAATAATAATAATTAAATAAAATCCTTACTGGAACTTCTTCCACCGATGAATATCTTACAACTTTGACCATTGTGTTCTGACATCTTCTGAACTTTCTATTCTAAGGTTTCATCCTTAATTTCCATCTTACTCTTAATATCCATAATAATCAATTCAAAATTTATTTTGTTAAAATAGCTCAAAGCCACAAAATATTAAAAATTAAATAAAACAATTTAAAATGTTTATATTAATCTTTATTGAATGGTCCTTAATTTTTCATAAAATATGAGATAATATCTTAAACTTTATATATACTAACTATATATATAAGAGATAAGACTCAGAAAGATTTATAAAAAGTATTAAAAATTATGCAATATTATTTAATTATATATATATATTTAGATATATATATATAAACTATTCGCCTACCTTATTCAATTTATCACAGCCGACTACCAAAACCAGCAACACATAACAACCTACACAGATGACATCGCCATAATCACCACAGACCCAAGCCTAAACAGAACCAATTCTTCTCACTCAAACAATACATTCAACCAAATTTCGAAACTGGCATAAATGACAACAGAATCTGTCTGCATCACCTAACAAATTCATCTATCCACTAATCACAACAAACCGGCCCCACTTCGCACTACTCACCCTAAATCTTTGTTAACAACATAAGTGCTATCCCAATAAACAAACCACCCAAAAATTCTTGTTGGTAACACTGGCACACACACTCAAAATTCACAAAACCACTGAAAAACATTAAAACATCAGCAAATAGGAAACTAAACATACTAAGAAACCCATAGCTATTCACGGACAGTTAATAACATAAAACCAAATATTCATCATCATATAGCAACAATACATCCGCATTCAACACTAAACTCTACATTACCTATATGGCAACCCATTATTAACAAATGGAAACATATAAGAAAACTTCAAACCACTCAAAACAAGGACTCAGAAATATAACAGGTTGCACAACTACAACTCGCACAAACAACACTTACAAGGAAGATAGCAAAAATATTACCCATAGATAAACAATTAGAAATGATAGGCACACAGTTCTATCGTAAAAAACACAAACACCGTCTACACCCATTGACACATTGAAACTTTCAACCCTTACTAACCACAGGGTTCATTAAAACAAACCCTCCATCTTCCCCAGCCTCATATACAAACAACATCCTAAATACATCCATTCCCGCGACAGGTCAACAGGGTCAATTCTCTGACAAATCACCCACACCCCTATCACATCACCTCTTCAATTGTTAATAAAAATTGGTGCATTGTGTTCTGTTTGGTGCCTGACTCTCAAGTGTGCAAATTTTAAGACACTCTATTTGAGGGTTGTAGGTCTTTTGATTTATAGGAGCCGGTGAATTTTTTTAGGGCTGTCACCCTATTCAAAAAACAGCGTTATATCTCCCCCAATATAATAGTAAAATTGATAGTATATATCGTTGGAATCTGAAAGAGAAAACGAATTTAATGGTAACCTTGTTTAAAAAGAAAATAATTTTAACAAAAAATTTTTACACAATTTTAAATTTTTATCCCCATTTCACCTCACCAGTACATGAAAGCCAATAAATTCTAGTTTGATTTTTATGAAACTCAAAGCTAATTAGGCATCAAATAATAATAATAAAAAAAAACAATGATGGATATCAGCCATTAACAGTACAAAATTTCAAAAAAAAAAAAATGAAGTAGCTATATCAAATACAAGTACAATAGGAGGAAAAAATTACCATGTGAAAACTTCATGATAATTAAATTGGCTAAGCTTAATTAAATATATATATAATATATATATATATATATATATATATATTATATACTATTATGATATATATATATAATATATATATAATATATTATATATATAATATATTACTATGATATATTATTTTATATATTATATATATATATATATAATATATATATATATTAATTATATATATATATATATATATTATAATAATATAATATATATATATTAATAATATATAATATATATATATATATATATTTCTATAATATATATAGTTATATATATATATACGTATATATATATATATTATAATATATATAGCTATTATAATATATATATATATATATATGTAAAGGTTTGTTTTAGATTATAGGTGTTCTATTTTTTAAAAGAATAGTGTGAATAGCAGTACTATAACTAATAATTTTCAAAATGGTACGTCATAATTGTTTTGACCCTTTAAAAATTCATGAAAAAAAAATTACTAAATCAGTGAGAAGTATCAGCAATCAATTTTTCATTGCCTGCAACAATACATTGCCAGAAGATACTTTGCTGTGTGATAACTGCAGGAAGAAAATTTCTAAAAATCTTGACATACAATTCAGATGAATCATGTAGTTCCATGAAAGCTCACTCTTCTACAGAAAGCTCATCTTAAATTGCTGAAGCTTCCTCTTATAGTGATGAGAATCCAGATATTAACAAAATTTTAAAGGAACTAGATGTTACTCCAATAAAGAAGTGTAAGTACCTATTTCAGCTACATACTACATATATGTAGTAAAACGAAACATGGTAATTAATATATGCATTGACTCTTAATAATGCATAACAAACTTTAAATATTAAAAAAAAAATAGCCAAATAATATCTATATTTTTAGGTGGATTGCATTCAACACAAAAGTGAAAATAGGATTGCAAACTATTGAAAAAGTAACAAAAACTATGAAAAGAAAATTAGAAAATGACCTAGAAGAGTAAATACCAAGTCCATCAAAGGAAATGGAATCTGATTCAGAATTTAACAGGTAAGTTAATAGATAATTATGTTTTTAACATTAATTACTACAAATGATAGTGTGATCTAAATGTGATATTATTTTAACATATTTATAACTTGCTTAAATATCTAAAGTTTGTTATATATAGCTCTGATATCTTACATTTCCAGAACTAAAGTAAAATTTCATGTTATGATTCTATTGATAATCACAGGACAACAAAAAAAAATTGTTTATCACACATAATATTATGAACAAATAGGAAGATTAAAATAATCTAAAACGACCTGCATTTTAAAATGGATGACTTGTCATCATATTTAATTTTCAGTCCTGTTGTACAATGTATTGCAATAAATTCATTAATTCATTTTATATATTTTATATTTTTTGTTAATTGGGTACTCAATCATTGACTATAATACTTTTACGATTTGATAAACTAAGTATGAAACTAAAAATGCTCAATGAAACTGATTTCATATGAAAGAAAATATCAAATTTTTACCATCATCATCCCATACAGGTCATAGAAAAACTATGAATCTCTTTGTAGCTACTGACTACATGGTGAAAAAAAGCAGAAATGAAAAAGAAATTTGAATAATACTGAAAACCCCAAGTCTCAAGTTAAGTTATTACCCGAAAAAAAGGGAGTAAAAAACTATGTGCAAAATTTCTTCCAACAAGATGAAATTAGCAGAATGTGCCCTGGTAAAAAAGCTTGTCTTAGTATAAGAAATATTGATAGTGGAAAGAAAGAACCAATTCAAAAAAGACTAGTTTTGATGAACATAAAAGAGGCATACACTCTTTACAAAAATGATACTTCTAGTCCAGTTATTGGATTCTCAACATCTGCAAGATTGAGACCAAAATTTTATGTACTGGCTGGTGCACCTGGTACATATATATACAGTTTGTGTATGTACCTACCATCAAAATGCAAAGTTTCAAGTATTTGTCCTTGGTTTGTGTGACTACAACTATAAAATTCTAAGGGAAAAAAGTGTGAGTAACTTAACAAACAGAAAGTGCATGCTCCATTTATGCAATTTATGTCTAAGAGAAACTGGTGTTAGAGAATTTCTTTCAAGCATTGAATCGCTTCAAGAAATGGAAAGATAATTTACAAACAATGGGTTACAGTGGACAGGTGTTCTCTGAAAGAAGAATGTGAATCATCAGATAAATATATTTATTCAACTAAAAAAATTGTTAACTTAACCAGGCACCACTACATAGCCAAAATACAATCACATTTTTTAAAAGAATTAAAAGTTAATATTGCACATAATGAAGTTATTTTACTTTTAGATTTTGCTGAAAACTTTTCATTTACAATGCAAGATGAAATTCAAGGGTTTCACTGGGAAAATTCTCAATGTACTGTTCACCCTTTTGTGATGTATTATAAGAATGAACAAGAAGTATTTCTAAAAGCTTTTGCTTCTTATCTCCTGATACTAAGCACAGCACAACTATGGTTTATACATTTTTATGCACTCTAATTCCGCACATAAAATCTTTACTTCCAAATTTAGAAAGAATCAATTATTTTAGTGTGGTTGTGCTGGACAGTACAAAAACAGGTTTAACTTTTTGAATATTTACTTTCATAAGAATGATTTTAATGTTGACTGTGAATGGCATTTCTTTGTCACTTCACATGGTAAAAGTCCTTGTGATTGTATTGGGGTGTTGTAAAAAGAACAGTTGCAAAAGCTATCCTTCAACGTCCATTTCATGAGCAAATAATAACCCCTCTAAAGATGCTTGAATTTTTTAAAGGAAATTTTCAAGAAGTGAAATTTTTTTACACAAGTAAGACCGAAATTGAGAAGAATGAAAAGTTTTTAGCTTCTAGATTCCAAAATGCAGTTCCTATAGTAGGAACACAGAAGATTTCACACAGATTTTACCTTTGTACTATTTACAAATAGGTTTTTCGAAACCTCAAATACCTAACCACTAATTATTTCTATCAATACCCACAAAACACACACACATATCTTACATACACACATACGTATCCATATACACACACATATGCATCTACACATTTACACATACCTAGGTACATTTTTCTTTCTTTAACCCTATTAGACGTCTAATTAGTAATTTCCCTATTTTCTTATTTCTGATATTTGTAATGTTGAAGCAAAAGATATTATAAAAATATTAGATACACCTTCACTAAATGCAGGAACTAATAGAATTCAATACCAATTTTCAAAGAAAGATCTTGAGGGCATGTGTTGATTTATTATTATTAGTTACAGTTACTAGGCTTCACTTCCCATTATACTCATCTACTATATATGGAGTTTTATATAACTATAAGGGATAAAGACAGAAAAAAATAGAGCCTGTGGAAAGAAAGCCGGATTTACCTACTTTTTCTATGAATTATTTTTTTTTGATATCTATGTAGGTACCCTAACTCATTTATAATATTGTTAAGTATTCTTGTAAGTAGTTTTAAAACCTGCTAACATACTTCTGGCATTAACTTTGGCAATAGAGAAAAAATATTTAATAAATTGAACAATTTATTACTAAATTTTTTAATTTTAACTTTTTAATTAATAAGAAATTATAATGCAATTTATACATACCCACCTTATTAAAAGAATTGTTTTACATAATAAATGATTGATACCCATTGTTTTTTTTTATTTGATGGATAATTAGTTTGTTTCAAAAAAAAATAAAAAATTTTGGCTTTCAATGTACTGGTGGAGGTAATGAGGGATAAAAACTTTAAAAATTGTGTAAATTTTTTTAGAGGAAATATTTTTTTAAAACAAGGCTACCATTAAATTCGTCTTCTCTTTCTGATTCCAACGATATAAAATACTATCAATTTTACTTTTATATTGGGGGAGATATAAGTGTTTTTTGAATTGGGGTGAAGCCCCTCCCAAAGAAATGCAACCCCCTATAACTCAAAAACTGTTGGTTGCAGAGATCTAAAATTTGATTTATGGAGTCATGCTCCCAAAAGAACTATGTACAAATTTTTATCAAAATCGGAGATGAGGGTGCAAAATTATCCTTAACTGTGGTGATTTGTCAGAGAATGACTCAACACCTCTTAGGTAATACTTGTAGACAGCGACCACACATTTTGAGACCAAAATTTTTCTAAGTTCAAAAAAACTTCTAAGTCAGCCAAAAGTTAAGTTAAGTTAGATTTTTTTTTTTAAAAAATTGTTTAGGGTAGTTTTTGCATAATTCCTCAGCAGAAGCTTGCCACTAAAGAATGTTCTTAAAAAAACTTAACTTAACTTAACTTTTCTGAAGTTAGAGATTTTTTTTTGAAGCATAGGCAAATTCACGTTTTCCCCAAATCTTAGTCAGCGATCTACCATATTCGACGCCCGATACATACAGTACACAACCACACACACACATAACTGAAAATTATTTAAAAAACCGACAACCAAACAATTTACTAAATGAACATCCACCAGAAATTGTATCTGAATTCGACTCTCCTTCCTGCAACAGTCCAATTATCTTTGGCCAAACTAAGATGTGGCCACCAACCAAACTTGCAATACTACAAAATACAGGTTTAAACTTGAAAACCAGAGCCACCCTTCAATACTGTGCAAATGCAACCATGCCCTCGAATTACTGTGTCCTCACTTCATCCGAGTTGTCAGCTACCACTCATCCCAGATCCAATCGGGACATCACAAAACTTTAAGCGATCTTTGGAGGGCCCACTGCGTGCTGGAGTGGGGTCGGTATCTTAGCGAGGTAGGCCACTCTGAAGGAGGATGCCAGAGGAGCGAACAAGTAAAAAACAAAAACATATATGTTATATTATATATATTATATATATATATATTAATATATATATATATATATATATATTATTAATATAATATATAGATATATATTTATATAATATATATATATATATATATATAAATATATATATATACTGGGCAAAAGTGTTTACTTTCGACCAGGATCATTTTTTTGATAATGACTAGTCACTGGTTGTTGGTAACTCAATGTTCATAGTTGAGTCAGATTATGATTTTTACTTTTTCTTTTTTATTAAATGAAAAAAATATGTTTTTTATATTATAAAAAAATTATTTCACCAGCACTCCATCTCAAGCAAGTGTAATTTTCAAGATAGATTACCTCTTGTGTGCGCCATGCATTTACTAATAAACTAAAAAGAAAAATATTTTTTCATTCCATCTGATACGTCGTACTTTCACAGCAACTCTAGTCAATTGAGTCCTGGTCAGAAAGTAAACCTTTGCATATACTGTATATATATATGAATTATTATATATATAATATATATATATATTATATATATTATATTATATATATATATTTATATATATATATATATATATATATATATATATATATATAGTAATGGGTAAATGCCTGGGCCCTTAAGAATTGGGCAAATGCCCTGGGCATTTATCTGGGCATTTGTCTTCTGGAGGTTGTGGGGGGGGTGGTAGTTGGTGGTAGGGGGGTGAGGGAGGGGTGGGGGGGTTGGGGGGTGCGATGTGTGTGAAGTCGGTGGTGGTGTTGTGGGGTGGGTAGGGTGAGGGGGGTAGAGTAGGGTAGGCTGGGATAGTGTATAGAGAGTAGTATAGTAGGTAGGAGGTGGAGGGGTAGGTTAGGGGTATTAGGGGCGGTGGATATAGTGAGTACTGATAGGGGAATAGGTAGGGTAGGTAGTACTTAGTATAGTATTAGTATGGTAATGATAGTATGTCAGTATATAGTAGATAGTAGGGTAGGTAGTTGAGGATAGCGGGTGAGTAGTTAGGGGGGTATGATAGTAGAGGGGTAGGTGGGGGTGAGGGGATGAGATAGTGATGTGATTGGAGGGGTATAGGTAGTATATTATAGTTATCATAGATAAGGGTACGATATGAAAATTAAGGGAAGTTGGGCTGTTAAGGAGGGAATAGGGATTGAATAGGATGGGTGGCTTTCTGTAGTTGATGGAGAATGTAAATTGTGAGGGCGGGGTGTGGCAGGAAAACACTTCGAAAAAGTCTACAGAACATTGCGACAATAAGACGATGATCTGTAATGGTTGGTTAATGGTGCAAGAAACGGGAAATAATATTTCGAGATGCGTCATTTTAGTAGAGAGTATGGATAGAGCTGAGATAAGTTGAAGAATGGTAAATCTGCAGGTATAGATGACAATTACTGGTACAATATGATCAAGAATTGCGAAGCGAGACGGGGATTGATGGGATTTAAAGTTGTCGTAACCAAAGCGCTTTATGGGAGGCTGTTTGGAGGGTATAGTTTCGAGGATTGGAAGGAACAGCAGTAATATAAGAGGTAAGGAGGGATATGGTAACTGTAGAATATAGGGGAAATTTAGCTTTTTGCAGTGTTTGTAGAGAATATATAACTGGATGATTTTGGTCGAAAGAATGCGTCAAGTGATTGAAGGGCTGATTGGTGAAGAACAAGGTGAGCATTAGAAGTAGGTTGAGGGTATGTGTGAATCAAACTCTTTACATTTTGAGAACAATGTATGGCGGAAAATAGAAGAAGCAAGAATGAAATCTGTATTAAGTTTTATGGATTTGCAACAGGCGTATGATAGATTAATAGGGAAGCTCTGTGGTTAGTTGTGTGAAATATGGTGTTATGTTGGTAGGCCCATTGATGGAATCAAAAGTCGTATGAATAATGAAGCGTGTGTAAGAAGTATAGTGGAATCGAAAGTGATTGGTATAATATTAAGAGCGGAGTGCAGCAGAAGATGTGGTATGTTCCTTGATATCAATTGTATTGTGGATGGAGAGTTATGAAGAATTAGAGTAGGGTCGCAGGAATGTGCGTAGAATGATGGAGATGGAAGAGAGTGGAGGGTTCCCTACCTATTATATGCGCATGATTTGGTTTTGTTGGCAATCTGAAGAGCTTAAGAGATTGGTAGAGAGATTTGATAGGATGTGTAAAAGGAGGGTTTGAAAGTAAACGAGATAAGGCTTAAGTTATGGTTGTCAGTGACGGGCACAGTCCTCTGTGTTTTGAAGTTAATGTTAGATGGTGAGCACTGGAACAAGTGTCTGAGTTAAACATATAGTATATATTTGGATGAAAACGGAACGGAGAATGCATGACTGATAGAAAAGTTAGATGTGAGAATGTAGGAGGTAACTTGAGCACATTCAATCAATGTGGGAGAGTGGTGTAACGTAGATAAAGAGTTAAGGGTTATGGTCGATCATTCGAGGCAATCCTCGGTTGTGAAGATTAATGTTATAGATGGTGCAGCAGCTGGAACAAGTGTCGAGTTTACACATATAGCATATATTTGATGAAAGGAACGATGATGCCAGCACTGTAGTAGAAAAGTTAGTGAATGGTAGGAAGGTGGACTGGAGGCAATTCATCTTTTTGTGGATTGTAAGGAACTAACAGTCTTGAGTATCTAGTGTCTTACAGAAGTATGTTGTTACCTGTGTTTTAAAGTATAGTAATGAGACTATGCTCTGGAATAAGAGGTATAGATCTAAAGTACAAATGTTTCAGATGGACAATCTTACGGAATCCTTTATTATATTAGAAGTTGTGTGGTGTGAAAAAAAGGGGTAATGAGAGAATAAATGAAATTACATTGAAAATGGATTGGCCATGTGGGAAAGGCATGGATGATAGATGGTTAGCTAAGGGGGGGCGGGGGATTTTGTATAGTGGTGAGTGTGGCTGGGAATCGACGGATGGGAGACAAAAAGAAAAAGTGGATTGGGTCAGTTAAAGAAATGCTGGAGGAGAGAAATTGGTTGAAGAGCGAGAAGAACAGTTGCATTAAATAGGAGTGAGATTCTGGGTTGTGAAGGTTGGTTGTGGCCCGCCTGCGTCTTATCAAACTTTGCAATAAAAGTCTTTAGTTATAATATATACCGATATACAACTTTAGCCAAAAGTTTTTGGTAAGTTCCCACATACGGCGTGATGAAGTTATTGCGATGAAATATAATGTGGAGTGGTACATGGCTGGATTAAAGTGGTGTGTTTGTGAAATGAAAACAGTGCTGTACAGCTCTAAAATGCAATGTCATCAGGGGAAATAAGTGAAGAGTGTTGTCCCACAGGGTTCATGCTTGGGTAACTATTGTTCCTCATATACCAATAGAAATGATTCTAGACAAGGACTTAAAATGTAAAGGTTTTTTTAAGTCTTGCAGGATAATACCAAAGTGGCATACCTCAGTAAGAATAGTGAAGTATATAAAACTCAATAATGATCTTGATAAAACTTCTTGAGTGCAGATAAATGGGCAATCATGAAGATATGAATAAGTTTCTTCATCTAGGTTCCTCAATTAAGTTTTAACTACGATATGAATTAGGGAATGGCTTTGAGTCGTGGACCAAGAAAAGATCTGGTCGTGATCATAAGCCGAGTATTTGAACAAGTAGCTAATCAGTGGTTTGAAGCAAACAAATAAAGCAAGATTGCTGGGCAAATATATTGCGTAAGTGATGTTAAGAGCAAAAGAAGTTATAAGAACTATATAATAGCATATTAAGGCCAGGTATCTAAAGTAATTGGTGCACAAGTTTGGGTCCCGTATTTAAAAGACTTAGATATGCTAGAGAGAGCGCAATGTCAGTAGAGACACAAGATTTATACTTGGTTTGAGGGTAAGAGACTATGAGGAGACTAAGGAGTTAGGAATGTTTCTGTAGAAGCGGATCTCTCAGAGGGGACATGATACAAGTCTACAAAATTATTTGCATCCATTTATAATACAAAGACAATAAATTTTCATTGTAGGCACAGACGGGACCAGCGGGCATAGTAAAAAAAAATTAAGCAAGAAGCATCCATCTTGATGTGAAGAAAGACATTCATCAGCAATAGGGTCTGAAATTTTGGATTGTTGCACAGGAGGTTGCTTGAGTTGACTCGAGTACAACATTTTAAAGAAAGATTGAGTTAGGTATATGCTATATTCTAATTAAGCAAATAGCGGTTTTTATTACATAGTTTTATTAAGGTTAAACTGCATGGTACTATAAAGTTATTAAAGCTGGTGTTGTGGTTTCGCGTGTGCACTTTAGCTATAGATTTTTTTTTTCGAACGAAAATACTTAGATTTTTAAAAATATTTGACAAACCGTAGGAGTGCTTTGTTCGGATTTGCCTGAGCATGTTTTAGACTTTGTGAAGCTAAGTAACTTATTGACAAGCCGGCTAGGGTGTTTTGGGATTTGCCAACATGGACACTGTTCTGCTTTCGGTATTGGTCTCTGTTGGGTTTGACTGGGACAGCTTGATAGCCCATGTGGCTTCTACTGATCTTATTTATTTCTAATGTTTGACAAGATGCCATTGTGAGGTCTGTTGCGATCCTGTGAAGCTCTAGGTGGATTTTATGACTGTAAACTAATTCTCACTAAAAGGTTTAAAGGGGACGGTAAGGCTGTGCTTAATTTTCGAATTGCTTCCATATTCTCTCTACTCATTCTGCTTCCCGGGCATTCGTTGGCCCTTTACCCCCCAGTCTTGGGGAGAGAGAGTGGGTGATGATGACAATATATAAATACAAATACACATGCATAAAAATGCGAAAAATGAAACAACTATATTTTAAAGTTTTTTTTAAAGTGCTGTCAATAATTTATCCTTTACTGATTAATTTTGTATAATGCCCAGCTTTTTGGTGCGGGCATTTATGAAATGGGCAAATGCCTGGGACAAATGCCACATCTTGTATTAAATGCCTGCCCCAACTGGGCATTTGCCCAAGGCGTAGCATCACCTTATATCATACTATAAATATAGTATATTATATATCATAGTTATCTATGATATTATATTCTATATATAATATATATATATATATATATATATTATATATATATAAATTATAAATATTATCAATATTATATATCATATGGTTAATATACCGACTATATATATTTAATATATATATATATAATATATATATAATATAATATATTATATATATTATATAATATATTATATATATATATATATAAATATATAATATATATATATATAATATCCTATATATTATATATTTAATTATATTTTTATTTTATATATTATATCAATATATATATATAATATATTATATATATATATATATATTTATTATATTATTTATCTGGTATTGGTGATGTAGGATATAGTACTATATCTATATATAGTATATATATATATAATAGATATATTATATATATAATATATATATAATATATATATATACTTATATATATATATATATAATTATACTAACGGTCCCATTCCCTTCTCTCATGAGAAGTAAGTGATCCTGAGATATTGTGCCACTATAGAAAGCTGAACCCATAGATCTGTCAGAATGAGTGTATCGAAGTTGTGTCTGATGTCTGCTTGGTCTAAGCAATTTAGTAAGGTGTGTCTTATGTCATCATTTGTCAGGGAGGGGCATCTTTGATAGCAAGGGGAGGGAGCAATATGAAATCTAAATTTATTATTCTGAAGGGAGGAATGGAAGTCCAGAGGGGAGACAGGGCAGCATTTTTCTGGTTTCACCATCCAAAGTTTGCTCTATGGGAGATATTTTGGGTGGACACACTTGAAATATGCTAACAGTGTGGATGTGTTTAATGATGAGAGTGTCTGGGGAGGGAGAGAGAGGAAGTATGCTGTATATGTTAGAATTGTATATAGCTAGTGTGGTTTTTTTCCCT
>JABUQX010079248.1:0-2500 GCA_015478945.1 Trachelipus rathkii | reverse complement strand
TTTATTTTTTTTATATTTTTTTTTTTATTTTTATTTTCTTTTTACATTTTTTTAATAAGCTTTACACGCTGATTCCAAATATGTAATTGGTTTTTCTGTAAGTGTCGTACTTTTCGAGATATTTCATTTTTTAAAATTTTATTGATATAAATGTTATTTTTTTTTTTTTTTTTTTTTTTTTATATTTTTTTTACAAATATTTAGCTTTATACGCTTATTCAAATTTATGTAATTGGTTTTCTGTAAGTGGCATGACTTTGGGTTGCAAGGATATTGTCATTTTTTAAAAAATTTTATTGATATAAATGTGATTTTTAAATAATTATTTAAAATATTTCGAACTTTTGAATCATGTCCATCACCACTGAAATTCATTGTTAGTATCATATACTAGCAATATGTTAAAAAAAAACAAAAAAAAAATCAAGAACTGACGGAAGTCTTCAAAACATTGAAACAGGGACCCTCTTATATATATATATATATATATTTATATATATAGGTATACTCTCATCGATATATACTTAATAATATATACCATACCATATATATTAGCACTATATATATATATAATATAATAATATATAAGTATATATACTATATATATAAGGTATATGTGATTACCGTATATATATATATTAATTAAGTAATATACATTATAAAAATATATAATAATAACCTACTTACCAACTTATTATTATCTAATACTTTATAAATATATATACAGATATATTATATATTATATATATATTATATATATATATATATTATATGTATAATATATATATAGGAGGCTATTATATATATATCCCATATAAGGCTAACTATATATATAATATTATATATATACAGGTATAGATACATATATATGTAAATTTACCTTGATATGCTACTTGCTGGAATGCTAAGCCGTAGTATGACGAAAAAAATCGGACATTTTTTTCCGACAATGTCTTTTCTTACCCATGCGTGGGATCCTTGTGATGTCGGTAATACAGCTAGATGAGTGCCATAATCTAACGCTTTTGGTTTTAGGTCAAAAAATCGTAAAGGTTATGATAAGATTTGATAATTATACACAGATTTACTATGTGTACTTAAAAAAACTTATCATAACCTGAACATATTGGGTAATAAACCAAATTGTAACCTAAAAAATAAAAAATAAATGTAAATATTTTTTTATGTGGCAAGGTTGCATTTGAAATCTTGCGAAGCATGGAGTATCGTTCAAAAAAATGCTGTTTCATACTACGCTTACATCCACAATTACTATATATATATATTATATATATATATAATAATATATTATATATATTATATATATATATACATAAATATATATATATATATATATATATATATATATATATATATATATATATATATATATATATATATATATAATATATATAATATAATATATATATTATATATTTTAGGCAACTTATCCTTTAAAAGGAACGTTAACATAAAGTTTTCATTACTACGGCTTACATCCACAATTACTATATGTTATATATATATATATATATATATTATATATATATATATATATATATATATATATATATATATATATATATATATATATATATATATATATATATATATATATATATATAAATATATATATATATATTTAATATATAGTATATATTTAGGCACTGTATCCTTTAAAAGGAAGTTACATAAAAAGTCATGAAATCGCAAATCGCAGAATCCTACTTGTGCAACCCTGCAGTGTTACGTGTTAGCTAAAACTCCAATTGAAAGATCGCAAAAGTTACCACAAGTTGCTTTTTTTTATCATGTTAATTTTATATTACTTTTTAAATTTTTGTTTTTTAAGTTGGATATTTTATTAACGTGGGCTCGAGCCGACGGTGGGACACGAGGGGGGACGAAGTCCCCCCGGTCGTCCACCCACTGAGGCCGAGAAGACCCTGACTCTTTCTCCATCCTTGCACACGATTTAATCTTGGGGTAATTCGGTTTGCGTATAAAAAATAAAAAAACTTTGGATTAGGCCAACCTATAACGCCCAACTATTGCTCTTGAAATATAATCGAAAAAGAATCGGATTACATCGTTCGTTCGATATATATCGGTTAACTACCCTTTAAAGGACAAGTTTCTTAAAAAATATATATATATATATATATATATATATATATATATATATATATTATTGAGGATAGTAATATATTATAATAATAGGCTATATTATTAATAATTAGGTATATATAAACTATATATACTATAATAATATATTAGAAACTTCTGCCTATCAATAAGGGTAGTTAACCGATATGTATATGCGAACGAACAATGTCTAATCGATTTTTTTTTCGATTATTTCAAGACAATAGTGCGAAAAGGTTGCCAATAACAGCTTTTCTTTTTTTTTTTAAACTAAAGGAATACCCAAGATTAAATAGCAAAGATTTGAAAGAGTCAGGGTCTCTCGGCCTCAGCGGGGGACGACGGGGGGGACTTC
>JABUQX010079247.1:10000-14250 GCA_015478945.1 Trachelipus rathkii | reverse complement strand
TAAATGCTTCGTTCAGTCAGATTGGGTGTTTAACCGTTTTCGCATTTATCATTGAAACGCTTTCGCGTTTCGTGCGCCGCTTCACCTAGGGCCTGCTCAGGACTTAGTCCCCATCCACCAACGATTTAATTGCATCAGCCACCTTCCTGCCATTGCCAACTTTCCTACCTCTGCATCATCCGTTCCTTTCATCCAACATATACCTAAATATTTAAACTCAGACTACTTGTTTCCCAGCTGCTCACCATCTAACATAACTTCACACTGAGGACTGTCCCACTCACAATCATAACCTTACTCTTATCTACGTTTACTTTCCAAACCCCTCCTTTTTACACACCTGCCAAATCTCTCTAATCCTCTCAAACTCTCTTCAGATTCCTTACAAAAGAACCAAATCATCCGCATATAATACGGTAGGGCAACCTCCACTTTTCTCCATTCTCCCATCATTCTAACACCACATTTCCTGCCACCCACCTCTAATTCTTTCACTATAACCCCATCCATATACAAATTGAATAACCAAGGAGACATAACACAACCCTGTCTCTCCGCTATTAATAGTAAACCAATCACCTTTGACACCATTTATTCTTACACATACTATCTCATACATACATTTTGATTCCATTCAGAAGCCTACCACCACCATATATCACTAACACCTGCTATAGAGCTTCTGTATTAACCCTATCATACGCCTGTTGCAAATCCATAAAACCTAAATACAATTTATTCTTCTTCTCCCTCTGTTTCTCAATCATTTGTTTCAATGTGGGTTTGATCCACACATCTTCTACCACTCTAAACACACCTTGTTCTTCACAATCAATTCTTCAGACACTCTTTCGACCAAAAATACCAGCATATATCTTCCTACAACACTCAATAAACTTATTCCCCTACAATTTCTCAGTTCCCCTTATCTCCCTTACCCTTATAAAGGGTACTATTACTGCTCCTCCAATCCCCTCGGAACTGTACCCTTCATAAACGTTTTGTTCAAACTACCAAATCCAATCAATCACGATCTCGCCTCCGTTCTTTCTTGATCATTTCACCAGTAATTTCATCTATACCTGCAGATTGACCATTCTCTAACTTTCTCGCTCTACCAATTACCTCCTCCTTGCTAATAACCTCATCCCCAAAACTACCTATTCCTTCTTACTCCCAAACCACACACATTCATTATCACCTCTTCATTATACTGCCAATGTTTATGAAGATTCTCGAAGTGTTCTTTCCACACTCCCTTCACATCCATTTCATCATTTACAAAAGCACCATCCCTATTCATTATTCTAAGCAGGCTCTCCTTGTGGTGAGCTGCCCTTTAGTGGTAGTTTTTTTTGTTTAGTTGTATCATATTTATTTTTTGGGGGGTAATTTTAATTATGTATGTATGAGGGTGTTATGAAGGGAGAGAATAATTGTGTTGCTGTGGCTGATGGGTGTTCTGCGACTTCAGTAGTTAGTAATTCATTCAGCAGGTCTTTATTATCCTCATATTCCTTGTTTCGCAGCATCCATCACTCTCTCACTTCTGAATGAAATGAATGTGAATGATTGTAGATGATTTGTTAATTAATTGTTTTTTTCATGTATATTATTTTTCTCTTCCCGTAGGAATTATTTATGTATTTGTATTTATGTAAAATAACAGTAGTATTGTGAACTATGATTGTAGATGGTACGATGGTATTGCTATTTCTATGATTTGATGAAGAGGATTTCTTTTGTCAATTTGGAATCCTTCTGTGGTAAGAATAATATTTACTTGTTGTATTATTATTAAAATTATCGTAAGATTAATGGGATTAATGATTAATAATATTCCTTTCATTGTTATTGATGTTTCTTAATGTTTATTATTGGTATTATTATTATGAAGATTACAAGTAGTCCATTTTTTTGTTTTAAGGTTGAGGTATTGGTAGTCATATATTGGTTGCTGTGGTCACCTGTAACCTGTCTGTAAGAAGTACAATTAGAAAAAAAACTGGTCATCACTATTGGCCAGGTAGCCACTAATTATTATTTTTGTTTGTATTTATTTTTCTTATTATAAATTTTAATTTAAATAGTTGAAATTTTGAATTTTGAATTTTAAATGATTGATTTCGATTTTAGAGTCATTTAATTAAATGTTAAAGATTGATTTCGATTTTATAGTAATTTACTTACGGATTAATTTATGATTTTAATTACTTATTTAATACTTAGATTCATGTTAGGATTTCTTTATTTATTATTTACCCTATTATTTTTTATTTGTCATGTTAGGATTTGTTTATTTTTTTTCTCATTCCAGTTTTTTTTCCTTGGGCTGGTCTTGCGTCTTGTTTTTTGGATTTTTTTTACTGGGGCTACATTTTTTTGATTTCGTATGAAGACTTTTTTTTTCCTGTGGATGTCTTCTATATTGTCCTGTGGCTGTAATATTTAATGCAGCTGGTTTAGAAATCTTGGTACTTAGGTACCGATTAAATTCAACGGTGTGGTACACCTAGAAAATGATTGTAGTACTGGTGGTACTATATAGACTGAAATTAGAAAAGTGGACTGATGCAAACAGAAAAGTAAAATAAAACAAACTGAAATTATAAACGAGAAGTAATGTAAAAAAAAAAACATTGAGGAAAACAATTTTGAAAAACTTGAAAACACAACTTGAAAGTATAAATTAAATAAAAAGTATAGGTACTGTTTCCAAGGGTACCATAATTTGGAAAATAAAATTGGAAAACAAACTGAAAATTAAAGAATTAAAAATAAAGATTGTTGTAATGATAAACCTGAAACCTGAACATTAAGTGGTACCATAAGAATTCTTGAAAAACTTAAAAAATAAAGTGGTACCATAAGGTGTGAAAAATAAGTCAAAACTGGAAAACCTGAAAACACTTAAAAATAATTAAAGGTACCATAAATAGTGTAGGTACCAAATAAAACCTAGAAAGTGTAGGTACCAAAGTGACAAAAATAAAATTTGAACACAAAGTAACGGTACTGAACCTTGAACCAAAAACTATCTCAAAATTGACAATTATTTAGGATATATTTTTAAATATCGTTTATTACATTTTTTTTCATTTTTTCTATAAATTTTTTTTTCGATAAATGATTTAGGGAATATTATATGTTGTAGGTATTTGATTGTAGAAATAGTATATGGGATACTGTAATACTTGGTGGTGGAATTGGTAGGTACGGTAATAAGTGGTATTGGAATAACGTGTATATTCTTGTAACTGGTAGTAGTATACTTTAGTAGTAAATGGTATTGGGATACCTTGTAGTCTAATTAAATTTGTAGAGTTGTAAAGTGAGATTTGTATATCAGGTATAATCTTTGTCATTGTGTATACATATTGGGGAAAATTTAACATATTAGCTATTATAAATTTAAGATTTGTAAATCAGTCCATGAGAGTTTGGATATATCATTTGTATCATTCGTGTAAATGATAGTTATTAGACGGGGTATTCTTGCTCAATCTATAATTTCCTCGTATAGCAGTGTTTAATCGGTGGAGACATCGCCTTCACGACCATCGGTGAATACATTTCATTGATTCCTTGTAGGTTGTTTAGAATTTAACATAATGTAAGTAAATCTTCTACATCTCAGCAAATTATCTGTTCATCATTAGCCTTACTGAGGGGTTTAGCTGTTTCTCTGCCTTCAGAAAGAGTCTGCCTCCCTATTTCTAAACTTGTCTTTGCATGCTCATCCTGCATATTCATCTCTTCTCTCTTGCAATATCTGTACGTCCATTTTACCATATCCGTCGTTCAATCTGATTCCCTACCGTAGTAATTTCATATTTCTTTGGTTATCTCGTCCTCGTCATCTTTCTTTCCGTTCTCGCCTTTAGTGATAAATCTCCAAAAGCTAGTAGTCAGGTTGGCTTTTGAAACCTTCATCATTTGCTTTTAGTAAGTTCAACCGCCTCTTTTTTACTTTACCGCTTGCATCACCAAAACGTCTTTGTCTGCAAAGCGACAAAGCTCCACACTGTAACAGATTCTTACTTCATCGACTTTAGAACAATCCACTACTTCTTTTAGCCTGCTGAGAATTACTTCCTTCATTTGCTCCCGATTTGTCAGTTTCAACTTGTTCAACATTCAATCTGATTTACTTTCCGGTGATACTATTACCTTGTTCACTTAACATTCTCACTCTTAAATTTTACCCACATCCTTCCGTACCTTCCTCTCCATACAAGCCCACACTAACT